>WMED01022786.1:0-11593 GCA_019650415.1 Pipa parva | reverse complement strand
ACTAATGTAAAGTATGTACTACTAATGTAAAGTATACTACTAATGTAAAGTATGTACTACGAATGTAAAGTATGTACTACTAATGTAAAGTATACTACTAATGTAAAGTAGACTATTAATGTAAAGTTTGCTACTAATGTAAAGTATGGCTGCCTTTCCATCGAAAAACTCGATCAAAAAGTTTCATTTGGTAAATATCGATCGAGATGTTCTCAGGATAAACTCGGAAAAGCGAAATTGGGCTTTTCCAAGTATATTACATTTTGCCCTAAGACAAAGTTGAAAAGGAAGATTTCCAGTCTAAGAATTATTCTAATATTGATCTGAAGTGGAAGGCAATCATTTTTTTTCATATAAACAATTTTTTATTGTCGCTATATAAATCTAATCGAAAAGTTCATCTAAATGAAAAATAACATCAAAAAGTGTAGATTCATTGCAAAACAAATAAAAAAGTACAGAACAAGCTTTATAAATACCCTCTGTATGTGTGTAGAACAAATAAATTAAAACAAAAAAAAAATATTTTGGCAAAATATACTTTATATAGGAAAAAGTCCAGTTCCCCTGATTTAATACTACGTATTTCCCATGACCTGGATAAATGTGAAGTACCTTCAGAGACATATTTTTCCAAAACTGTTCTCTTTGTTAAGCTACATACCAAGAACACTCATTTTACAAACTAATTTATATGCAAGGCATATACAGTATAACCTAATTTAATTCAATATTAAATACAACAACAGTGATGTGAGTTAATTAAACATAATCATTGTATTTTGCAAGATATGCATTTATGTAGAGCAAGCAAACACAAAGATTATCCAGATGTACTTGAAATTTGTATTTTAAGGTAGAATGTTTAAATGCCTTTCATGCTCCCCTGTACAGTGGAACAGTGAGTATCCCATAGTAATGAAATGCACTTTATATTAAAGGATTAGGAACACCAGTAAAATAAAATTGCTGTTGTGTCTGGCTTGACAGTTTTTCTTATGCAGTAATTATAAAAATGTAATGCTTAAGGTTTAATTTTAGTCTAGTTTTTTTATTGGTTTGTTTTGTGGAGCACCTGATAAATATGTAATATTTATTATAATATAACTTCTATTGAAACAATAGCAAAGGGGGTTTGTTTACTTAACAGATAAAATATGGCTGAAACCACAAGAAGGAAAACAACCTCAAAATAATAGAAAACAGAAATGAAACTTCAAAAAAAATAGCACTTTTACAAGTACTATGTCGAAATAAGTGCCATATCAATCCATTTTTTTCCATTTTTTTAAAGGACCATTATTGGTCCTTTAATGGAGTTTGATGCTAGTCTGCCTATAGGAATCACAGCCCTCATTGATGATCTCTCTATTGGATGCATGCCAAATGCTCCTTCAGTGAGAAGTTGTTACCTTCTGGAAATGACACCTTATTTTTACAGTGCATCTGAAAATTATTATCATTATTATGAAGTCCAAATAAGGAATTGAATCATGGGTTTCCACAGCAGGTGGCAAGAGGGGGCAAATGCCACCCCCCCCCCCTCCCCCCAAAGGTTACCAGGCCATGGTGCACATCAGGAATAGTTCCAACCTCCCGATACACCTCTCTGCCTTGCCCTGTCTACCTAATCATTGCTCTTTAGACAGATAGGGCAGGACAGAGGAGCAAACCAGGAAATTAGGATTATTCCCGATGTGTCACGTGACATCATGATAATCGGCGCTACACCCCCCTTGGATTTTCCCATGCAGACACTCATGAACTGAATTAATCCAAGCATAAGTGTCATATTTTTATTTACTCATTTTATGCCACCAGAGAACTTTAGTATTAATTGACATGAACAATATTCTTGCATATTTGTCACTAAAAACTTAGAATGTCAATAAAATGTCAAAGTAATTTTTAGATGGTTGGAAGTTTAATTTTATCATTTAAGGTATAAAACTTTGTGAAAATCTCCCTGCTTTTGATCAGGTTCCGTAAATGATATATGAAGAAATGTCCTTATCCTAGTAAAGTAAAAAAAAGTAATTTACTGAAACCTATGCCTATAGTAGAAATGAAGAACGAAAGCTTTGCTAGAAAATACTGTATTTTTACACCCAAACTCTCATAATATGCTCTGGAAATCAGTTCAATAGATGTGGAAGATATAGGAAATGTTATTATTTTCATTTCAGTTCTCTTCTTGGCTACCTTGGTTATAATTTTATAGTTCTAATAATTATAATAAAGATATAACAACAAATGCGTGTATAATGAATCTAACTCAACATACTGTAAAATCTGCATTATCTGGCTCACCTTCTTTAGCATATATACAATATTGTGTGATAATAAACATTTAGCAAAAATAAATGACAGTGACATTAATAGTAAGGCACATAACTTCATTTCACGGATGAAATAACTCTGTTATCTATTGGTTTCCAATGGCTATGGAAAACAGATGGCTGGAATGACATTCAGCTAGGGAAAATGTATGTAGCTGTCTCAGAGGAGCTCATGTGAAGCTTTTATAAGCTCATAGTGTATGTTACATTGAGGTGCAAATATGTAGATGAAGATGTAGATGTGGCAGAGCCCTATCAACACTTTCCATTAGCAATATTTCAACACTGAGTTAATATAACTCAAGATAACTCAATACATTTACATAAAGCCCTAAGGAAAAACTACTGATATCACGTTCTGTTATCATAATGAGTTATCACATTGCTAAATCAGTTCTTTGGCCTCTAGAAAAAAAAGTGAGAGGTAATGTAAAGTTTAAAGTCTAGGAAACAGATAGGGGCATATATAAGGTAAAGTGTTTAAAGTGATTCGGTCACCTGTGGTTTTCTCTCACCATTGTAAAGATCTATGAAAGTTACATCTAAAAGTTATGTTTATCATTTTAATTAGAGCGCTAAGAATCATACCTATTTACTGTCATGTAGGGTTTGATAGGACAGCTGGTATTGTTTACATAGTATGGAATAACTCTCTCCCTGCTCTGCCTCCCCCCCTTATCTCCCCCTCCTCTCTCACCTATTAACTTCCCCTCCTGTTATCACTTCTCCCTATGACCTTGTAAATTCAATAAGTAATCAGTGACTTAACCTGCCTCCAAGCTGACTTGACCTGCCTCCAAGCTCAACATCCCCCCCCTTTCTCCCTTTGATACGCACTTTCTCCTCCTATACTTATTTTTTTATTGTATTATTGTATTCTATTTATATATGGTATTGCATTTGCATTTACTTTGTCTACTGGTTCTTGTAATTTATATTCCTATCCCCATTGTCATGTATGCTGGAGAGATGAGAAACGTAATTTCAATACTTGTATGTGCTCATGTACATATGTAGAATTGACAAAATATCTATCTATCTATCTATCTATCTATCTATCTATCTATCTATCTATCTATCTATCTATCTACAGTATCTATCTATCTAAATTACAGCACAGCACATACATTATCAATTCAAGTTGGGGCATATTTACTAAAGTCACATTTCTCATATTGCCAGATATCGCCATAGATTTAGTGATATTAGATGATATCCCCATAGCCCATTTATTATTATCTGGCAATAGCACAGCTAGAACGTTATATGCATTTATCCCGGCGATATCGATATCTGTAGAAGCAGTGGTACCGGTTGCGTCTACGCGGATGGATATAGGTATCAATATCGATATAGATATCCATGTGTATATCGATATCGATAAGTTACACTTAAAACATAACTCCAGACCACAGCCCCATTGAACGTAATGGATAACGCCACCCAGAGAGTGGCGATATATTAAGCAACAGAAATAGCCAAAAAAAACAAACACTTATCTTAGTAAATAATGCAGAACAGCGTTAAATCCGGCGATATCGATACACAGAGATATCTACTGCGATAATGCCTTCCAGTGCTTTGATAAATAGGCGATACTATCGATATTGCTAAATCCAGAGCTACCCAAATTCGTTTTTATAGGGATAAGCAATTCGACTTTAGTAAATGTGCCCCTATTATAGTGTGCTCCCTCCATATATGTTTTTTTTTTTTTGCTTATGTTTATCTGTTAAGAATACAGGGATTTGGACAACAGTTTTGAGATTTCTGAAAAACAAATTAAAACGAATGAGTTGTCCAGACCCAATTAAAAATAAACTTCCATATTTTCAAAATTTTCAGAATTCTCAAGTCAATTGCCTGACTGAGAAAGTAGGTGATAGAGACGGATGCTCTGTAACAAAATAAGCTGTAAATGATGAAGTCATGAAAATAATGAAATAATAACATTTTATACAATGTAGCAGGGCTGATTTAGTCAGATTTTTTCAAGTGAACAAAACTCGTTAAGATAAGATGGAAAACTGTTAGAATTATTAACAAATCTCCACTATTACTCTCTCCCTATGTACAGAACCAAGTGACTTGCTTCAATAAACCTAATTCCATTATTTTTAATTTACTTTATCTTCATCACATAAATATTAGATAGAGATAGCACTATGCATTATGTATTACTAGGTACTCAGAGCATGAATATGATATAAATATATGATAACATGTATGACATATATAAAACACTAAGTATACACTATTGTTAACTGCAATGTAAAGTAGTTAAAGAAAAACAAATTGTATTTATAGATGGAATGTTCTGGATCCATTGAGATAATTTTTGTAAACAAATGTGGAAAAAAAATAACTACCTTTTTTTTTCTCGGGCTATATATATTTATTTCCAACAGATATAGAGAGCTAAATATTAACCATTTCTTGCAAACAGAAAAAAAAAACTTCACTTAGAATTCCTTTGATTGTAAAAATTCAAAATTTTCAGGCAAACAATGAGCAGCTCATTGAAAACAAAGAACCATAGGAATAAAGTACCAATTAGCCAAAATTCAGCACATTTCGGTGTAAAATGATCATTTTCATTTGACCTATTTATAAAAACCTCAGATTTTTAGCAGCTGAACTGGGAAATGTTTGATAACAAATGACTAGACCAGTGAGGTCCAACCTTTTTTGGCCTGGGGGCCATATAAAATTGTGACAAGTGTCATGGGCTGCTTCAAAGTCACGACTTTTAAAATTGCAACTGCGACAAATTTTACAGTAACAGCTGCGACAATTTTCCATGGTAAAGTCACGACTGCTACAATATTCTCATTATGAAGACGCGACTGCGACAGTAACAGTCTATTGCGACTGTCTTTAGCTGGCGAATTCACACTTATACGCAACATTTTGGATTTCAGAATTCGGGCCGCCGGCCATAGGTTGGGCATCACTGGATTAGACAATGATAATCATTATAACTGATGGATTGATTTATTTTATTGTTTATAAAGTGGACAAAAACCGAAATCACATTGTCAAATGGAAAAAATATTTTCTTAAACTTTATTTAACCTGAAAAGTTATTGCACAATACAATAAAAAGAAAAAAAAAACACATTTTTAAGATCTGCAAAACTGTATAAATTCTGTTCAAGGAATTAAAAAATAATACTTTGAAGAGTAGTTCATGCTTTTATAAACTGAAGTAGCTACACAGACTTTAATCTAGCCTACCCCATAAGGAAGCAATGCAATCTATTTTTGCAGTGATTTGTAGCCAGTTACTGTACACTTTGTAGTCTCAAATCTCCTCATGAAGCATGATACTAAACATACCAGGGGATCACATAAGCAAGCAAGGTCAAGAAAGAAGAAATATAGACTCAAAATATAAAATGACCCTACCTCATACTGATTTTGATTTAGATCATAGCATAGAAGGAAATGATCTCAAAGTATGTTCAGAATCTGCAGTTGTAAATAAGAAACTACAAAACCATAGTTATCACAGCCATGAGCTAATTTACTTCAAAAGTAAACTTATTTATTTCTCTCTGGCTTTAATGATCAGTAGGAAAGCCTGTGCAGCTTGTATGTAATGAATGGAATCAGTAGAAATCAAACTGTTTCTCAACAAAAATGCTTGGTAAGATGATTGCTTTATGGGGAAATGTTTTATACTATGTCCCCTGAAACATTACCATGGGCTCCTGATATTCATATTGATGATTTATTTGTAGAACAAAAACTACTTGTTGACTTTTTGACAGTGCTAGTTTTTGTTTTAGGTTTTATACCAGCTGTACAGAATGATTATATTAGTTTTCAACAATGTAACCGTAAATGAAAAATAGCATTTGTTAAAGGACCAGTAAAACCGAAAAAAAAAGAAAATGTCCCATTCCTCACGTCACACTCACGTTTTTGCACCTGTGTTGGATTAATTCACAATAGTTTTTGGTGTTTTTTCTTTTTCCATTAAAGAACACTTAATCACTGTGCACTATAGTAATATTTTGGATACTTGAAGTGCACGTTTGGACTTTTACTTTGTGATGTAAAGTTTTTTTGATAAGTCACTATTAGGTGTCTTTTTTGTTTTTGTTTGCAATTCCTAACTAAGTCTATTTTTTTCTTAAGGTGCTTTAGAAAATACAGCAGAGAGCGACACAACACAAGCAAATGAAAATCAAGAATTCAACTTTAAAGAGGATATTTTTACTTGACGGGAATAACTGTCCAAATAGCAGCTTCCTTATTTTGGTGCTGCTGTTCCTTTAATATATAAAAAAAAAGTCAGTATGTTTCCATAAATCCAATCAACCTTTGTTACTTTTCCTTTTAAGGTATACTGCAAATTGTAGTTCTCCAGCAAGAACAAACTTTGTGTATGCATAAGTAAGGTTATTTTTATTTTTATTTTTTTTTTTTTAATGTAAACTCATTTGTGGAACTAATAAAACTGAAAATGTGTTCCAAAACACAGCACAACATCAATTTTGCCTGACCGAGCAATTTTCTCTAATGCAAAGCTGCTAACCCTTCTGTGTTTTAAAATGTGGTCAATGAGTTGGAAGGTCTTATCTGAATTGAGCTATACATGTCACTAAGCATAATAATCTAAATGTTCTGCTTCATTTAACCAATCAGGAACTCCCATTATTAGTCATTTATTTCACTTTCTTTTACCAAGACTATTTCTTTCTTGTGCAATGATGGGGAAATAATTCCACCAATATTTATTTTAATGAAATAAATAACCCTTTAATATGATGATTACTTTTACTTTGGTTTTTCTGCTTAGTGATCCTTATTTATATACATATTTGTCTTGTGATGAAAGACATCCTATTATATTAATGAAACAGTGCCCTCTAATGGTCAAATTGACAATAAAGATGTTTCATAAAGATTTTTGAGCAAATCAAATCATGTACGTATGAATGTATGTATAACTTTATTTATAAAGCGCCACAAATTTACACAGCGCTGTACAATTCAGCAATAAAAATATAATACAGACATGGGAAAAAGTGCATTGTACAATATAAGTAAAATATCACAAGTATACTTCACTTTAAGTGCTAGGTTGCAGCTGACACAAGAGGTTGTAGGTCCCTGCCCCATAGAGTTTAAAATCCAAATCATGCTGGGGAAACCACTGTTTTACACTGCATGGAAAGTCAGTTATACAATGTATATATATATTTTTAATCCATTTTCGGCAGTGTGATATCCCTTTAGGTTCAATGTTCAGGTCAGATTAAATGCTCCTGAATGCATTCAATCTAAACGAAATTAAGTCTTCTTATTTAGCAGTGAAGTATTGTCAGTAATGGTATCACAGCATAGTTTCATCTTAGTCTATTCAAGGTCTTTGACTTTTACAAAGAGAATTCAATCTAAAATGATCACAGTTAAGTACAGACTTTCAAAGTGCTGATATAAAACTATTTAAGTTCAGTTTCATTGGAGGAAAGATATGTGAATCTAAAGAGGTGAACTGTCTACAGATGGATTTGGCATTTCTTGCAAGTTCATAGTTTTTCCATTTACCCTTTTTTTATTATGTACGTTCCTATATTGTCCATCATTATTATGTTAAAACAATATGTCATGGAGATGGTATGGGTGCATGATGTCAGTATTTGATTAATTTATAATTCTTCAGTGAAATATGGTGGTAATATAAATGTGTTGCTACCAACAAAAAAAATTCCTTTTAAACAATCTCAAATTATTTTTTTTTTTATTTTTTTAATTTTTTTTTTAAATTTTCAGTTTAATTTTTTTTTTTTTTTTGCAGCAGTATCACCTGCTAATAAATATTATTCAAGTTGAATCTTATTAAGGTTGCAATTATATTTTAATGCTCTTATGTTTGCTTTTTTTTTGGGGAGTGAATATATCATCTCATTCTGGCTTCAACTGTTTCTGCGCCCATCAACATTTCCAATAAAATTCCCATCAAAAGCTATGTAAGGATATAATAATAAAATGACATTATGAAATCATACCGTTTAGTAAAACAAGGAGTACAACTGATCAAACAAATGACATCATCGCGTATATCAGAATAACTAGAAGTGTTCAGTAATGCTGCAGTTAAAGTTCGTAATTGGGCTAACTTTCAAAAACGATGGGGGGAAATTTATAAAGGGTCATTTCAACTAAGTTTTGTTTGCTACAAATTTTTATTCTATTGGCTATGAGGTTGAAAAAAAATGGCAAAATCAAATTGGATTGATAATGTAATATATTGATGAGTTAAACCCATCACAATTGTAAGAAAAAATATCAATATCACTGACCTTATCGATGGAGAATGTTGTAAACCATCTCCATAGGGAATAATGGTTTTTTTCCACCCTCAACCATGAGAATACTTTTCAGTGATGAAAAAGGTAAGAAGGGGCTTTTTATTAAATTTCAGTGATATTGGTATTTTCAACCTAATTAAGGGTATATCGATGTCAGGAGAACATTTTTTTCAGTTTTTTTAAAATTTCCCCCATAAAGTAAGATGGAATTTTGTGATAGTATCCAAGCATCAAAAGTTCTTCAACTTGTTAGAATTAAAGCAAATGTTTTAGTGAACAATGTCTCTTATTTTCAAGACAGATATAAACAAAACCTTTTGCTGGTGACAATATCCCTTTCTACTTCAAGTTACAATTACAATTTTTATTTTCAATGTAATCTATGTAACACCGAGGGAAAAAAATAATGGGGTATGAAATGGGGAACATTTGTTAAAGTCATTTTGATTGGTTTGATACATTTTGTCACTTTTCACTGCTGTTCTTCTAGTCACTGCACTTTGCTGCAAATTTAATTTATAAAGGACTGATATATAATTTCAGATAAAAAAAAAAAGATTGATATCAAAAAATATTGATCCATCAAAATCAGCACGGTTTTCAATGCTGTTCTCCTATGGCATACTGATATTAATAGCTCAGCCGTTGTTTGGTGCAAAAAAAAAATCATCAGAGGAAAAAATGACCCGACCTACTCCATGGGAATTACTGGGTTTTCGACAGTCTGAATTAGGTAAACATTTTTCAGCAAAAAAAATAAAAAAATAAAATAAAATTTAGACGTACCAGCTTTACAAATCACAGAAAATCACCATATTAATATAATGCAGATGTCTGACCACTTTTCAGCTTTATACATTTCCCCCCATCGTTATTATTTTGCCCCTTAAAAGTTCCATCATTTTAAAAAGAAAATTGTTCAGTTCAACTAATAATTAATTTAAAAGTTAAACAAAGTGATTTTTTGAACTCAATAGCTGTGCAAAAATCATGCTGTAGAACTGTCACATTGTCTTCCTAAAGTATTTCTGCCTGAAATGGCAATTGTAGGAATATAAATATATAAGTGAGCAGGTTACACTGCATTTTACAAACATAATACCACGAACAATTCTTATACCCCCAGGCAAAATATTAATTATTCATAGTTTTAACTACAAATAAGGATAAATTCTGCCATTTTTAACAACTGGCCTACAGTATATATATTCACCATTTACATTTAAACCATAACAGTAATGTAAAATGTCCTCAATTTTCATTTTAATAGAAACAATCATTTGCTTGAAATGAAGCAATATACACACTGGGATTTTTATTCCAGACCACAAACATTTTCATTTTCTTTCAGAAAATATAATAATTACTGTAGGATATAAATTATGCATAGATTTTACTGTGGCGGCAGTGGGGGTAAGCTCGAGTGAAAAGTATGTTATTTTAATAATTACATGGAGGTTTGGCTGTATAAATGGATAACATTTTTTACTTTTGTAAAATGCAAATTTGGGCCAAATTTATTCAGTCTTTCCGAGTTTACAGTGTGAAATCTCACCAGATTTCTCAAGATTGAGTTTTTCTAATCACGATTTTTTTTGATGGAATGGAAAGCCATACTTTACATTAGTAGCATGGCTACCTTTCCGTTGAAGATTTAGAAAAATTGAGACTGAAAAACTAAAAAAATCTCACGGGAACAATGCAATATTTCTGCCGGTACACTCAGAAAGACCCAGAAAAGTCTTTTAGAGTTTAATAAATATCAACCTAATTAAAGTCTTAAATAAATTTGTACTAAAGAAAATGTTAAACAGCCACATATCAAACTAACCCCTACAACTCTCCAAATGAACTCATGTTACCATCCACATACAAAATCAAAGTAGAACACAGGCATTTATTGGACACTAACAGTTTAGCACCAGCTTTTAGGATTTACCCCTCTCTCAAGTACTAATTACACCTGAAGAAGGAAGGAAAGCCCATCTAAAATGCTTTGTGTTTTTAACATTTTCAGTGGCTTTCCAAAAATGTGATACAATTCCCCACAGTATTACTGTAAAATCTTTTTCCCTGGAAAGTAAGGAATATTATAAAACCTTCATACAGTACAAGATCTCAATATATTATTAGATGTCTTTATTTATGCTTCAACAACCAAAAAACATTAAACTTATCATAAGTATCATAATATTGTATTATTATGCCTTAAATCAATTGTCTAGAATATACTATTTACCATTTTAAGCTGCATGTAGTTGCACAAGTGAATAAATCCACTCCATAGTAGTGTGATATTGCCAGCTATATTTCAATTTAATTGGTTTTATTTTTTTTTTTGTATTGAAGTGTGAACATATATGAACATATTAAATGCCTAATGAGTGCTGTTTTATAGTTATATTTTCTCTCCAACCATCTCAATAAAGGTTTTTGTTATATACTTTATGTGCCCAAACCCCGATGCTTTCTTTAAAATACTAAAGTTGGGGAACATTTATGAAAGTAATTTAGAACTATTAAATTGGTTTTGCCATTTACCAATGCATTATTGTTATTCAATGCATTTCAACATTATTTTTCTATTCACTGAACTTTTTGATCCGGCTGATTTATAAAGGATTAATAAAAACTTGTGGATTTCAAAAAAAGAGTGAAATTGAAAAATTTCAACAAAATTGAAATGTTTTCAATACAGTTCCCATTCTATTACATACCAATAACAATATAAACAGCGTTTTTGTTGCAAAAAATCATCCGTGCATGGAAAAAGGAGTGGGCTTAATTCATAGGGAATAATGGGTTTTCACCAGTCTAAATAAGGTAAACATTCAGTGAAGAAGGTAAAGTTTCAGTGAACCAGCTTTTTAATTTAGTGAAAACTGTGATATCGATATACTTCCGATATTTCATCAGCTTGAAATAATTTTT
>WMED01022785.1:0-11593 GCA_019650415.1 Pipa parva | reverse complement strand
GAAAAATGCTGGCTGCAGCAAAGCGCCCTTTTGAACAAAGCATCTCTCTGCTGTTCTAATTTTTAAAATGCCATTACTCTTAATGCATTAAGTACTTTAAAATGACACACAATTGACTACTATTTTGAAAAGGACCTATTGTTAACCTACAACTGCCACAATCCCTATTAACCCATTCCATTCACTAAATGCTTGCCCCAATACCCTCTAGAACAGCGATGCCCAACCTACGGCCCATGGTGCTATCCGGCCCACGGCTCAAATTCTGGAATCTGATATGTTGTGTATAAGTGTGAATTCGCCAGCTAAAGACAGTCGCAATAGACTGTTACCGTCGTGTAATGAGAACATTGTCGCAGTCGCGACTTTAATATGAAAAATTGTCGCAGCTGTTACTTTAAAATTTGCCACACTCGCGATTTTAAAAGTCGCGACTTTGAAGCGGCCCATGACACGCATGTTGCAATTTTATATGGCCCCAGGCCAAAAAAAAGGTTGGGCATCACTGATAGTATATTTCATCACGTTAAAGTCATGTGTATGAAATAAACATATATACTGTATATACGTATACAATATTGTATCAGTTCATGTAGTAATATTGTAGCATTACTAATACAAATATACGGTAATTTCATTGAATGACCAACTTTACAAATGTTCAACGCCCTGGAACTGATTGGACAGACATTGCTGCAAGATCCAATCAGATGTGTTGCAGGAAGTTGAAATTGTTACAGGTTAAAAATGACGTACATTCTAATAGCGATTTTAATGGGACAATATAACTTTATTATTAATCAAATATTTTGCATTTTAACATTGTTCTTGCAGTAATGAAAGTTAAAGGGGATAGCAAAGTCAAAAACAACGTTTCAAGATCTTTCAATATTTATATGAAAACAAGCATTTTTCTAATATAGTATTTTTTTTCTTATCATTTTCCTGCGATTGCCTCCATAACTATTTATCTCATTATTAACTCTTTGTTATAGAAACATTTTGAAATTGTTACATTGTTTTAAAGAGACCCCAAAACCTGTAAATAAAGAGATTTCTATTTATTGGACACAGGGGGGTTATTCACTAAAGTGAGAATTCAACTGTTGAAAAATGTGACTACGACAGTAGCAGTCTTTTGCGGCGGTCTTTAGCTGATTAATTCACACCTATATGCAACAATTCAGACTTTAGTGAATAACCCCCTCTAGTATTATGTGTAACAAGTGTTAAAATGACAGGTTTGCCAATTTTGCAAAATAGTGATTGCAATAGAACCAATAGCAATAGCACTTGGAGCAGAGGCTTTCAGATAGTTCTAGCCCCTCCTCCCTTAATCTAGGGATTAGCTCACTAACTGAGCATGCTCCCTTTCCTAATTAAATTCACTTTCACTTGCTTCAGAAAACCTAATGCAAGGCAGCTCAGAGAGACTGATAAACTGCAGAAAAACTGCCTAAAACAGCTCAGAGTCGAAAGCTTCTTAGTAACTTCAATGCTGCACACGAGTATCAGCCTGCACAGAGGGAACAGGGGGAGGGGCTAAGGCTTAGCTGAGAGCCTCTGCTCCAAGTTCTTGTTTTTTTTTCTATTGCTATGATTATTCTGTAAAATCAGTAAACCTACCTTTTTAAACACTTGTACTTAAAACTAGGTGGCCAATGTAAATAAAGCACTCTTTTATAGGTTTTATTTCCCCTTTAAGCCAGGATCCTCATTCAGATGTCAAATGACTATCAAAGGGATGGAATGGACAAAACCTCAACCAGTGCACTCACTAATCCTAACTATCACTAGACCCTGACTCTGCCATGCAGATCCATCCAGCCATTGAACCCTCTGCATCTCATTGGTGGGGTACAGGCTACCCTTGCTAGCAAGTATCAGCAAGTATCTGAATGTGAAATACAACTGATTTGCTATTTACATCTACTTAAAATAACAGCAATTTTCTTGTGTCCGCTTTAAAAGTTCCGTACAGCCTCTTTTGCATTGCTCAGAAATTTAAAGGGATTGGATAACCTTTCACTTCTTCTTTCAGCTGTTTAAGAAGGGCTTGGGGTGGACCAACAATCTCTGTCTAAACTGCTGATCAGAGCAATGGGAGGAATGTGTCATTTGTAAATTGAAATTATAATTTTTCTTACTGCACTTATTTAACTTAATTTAATCCTTTACTGAACCAAATCAGTCTTGCTGTTAGTTTGACACAGAGTCACTGGTTGAGTTCCTCTGATCTTTATAAAAGAAGCACTACAGTGCTGATATAACTGCACAAATACATATAAAACTCCTTTATACTAAGCCAATTGCTAACACAAATAGTTAACAAAAGCGTTTAGGGAAGAAATAATACTTGCCGTTTGTTTCCCTTATTAGTTTTTATGAGAGCTGACATTTCTCTCCTCCTCCCGCTCCCCATTCTCTTTCAATTCTGCAAGTCAGGCAACATGAGAAGAAAAAGCTGCCTGACTTCTATTGGTTAAGCAGTGTGCTGACCTTTTGGCTGCATAAATTAAGTTGGAATGCAGGAGATTACAGAGGGAAAGCTGACTTGTGCACATGTGCTAAGTAGTAAGTAGGGGAAAATGTCCGGGGGAGGGAACCTTTTCATGGAAAACTGGCCAGTACAGATCACACACACATTTCCTGGTGCAGGAGTTTATCAGTGCTGCCTACTAAATCATTCTGTCACATGAAACAACTACTGGGGAGAATCGCTTCTCACTAAGGTATAGTACTGCATATGTAAAGATGTACTTTGACTATAGTTACCCTTTAATCAGTGACTGATATTTTCTATTGAACTGGCAGCAAGATTGTTATAGTTCCTTGAAGCAGCACATTAAGAAAATATTCATTTTACCAAAAACCATAAGAGGTCAAGCATACAGACTGTAATAACAACTTGTTTCCCATTTACTAACAGCGTCTGTCACATCATAGTAACAAGCTAAATAGTAAATAAATATTTATTTTCCCTTAAAAAAAAAAAGTTTATTTGATTGAACTTCCCCTTTAAAGAGAAACTATAGCGCGGGAAAAATATTAGTCGTTGCTCCTTCTGCAGTCTCAAGCCGGATAACGCCGCGCGACGACTGTAACCTTGATTGTGCTGTAATAAAGACAGATTAAACAAGCAACCCTGTGAGTAAACTTTAAAATAACAGTTTTTTCCCACAGATGACCCTGGTCAGATCTGAATTCCCACATCAGATCTGGCTGTTTCCACATCTTCCCAGTTTGTCCTTCACCTGATTCAGCTTGAATATCTGCTAGACTCAACCCTTCCGCCATGGACAGCCATTCCCATACCTTGTATAACAAAGGTCAGATATGTTCAGGCCGTATGCGCAAATGGGGGGTTTTAAAAAAAAAAAAATGGTTTAAAGGTCCCAACATGCCTCAATTATCTGCCGAACTTTTTTGACTGACAAACTTTCCGAAAAGTTGGCTTCTTATAATAAAAAGATTCAGGCGCGCAATGCCAATTTATTCAGGTGTTGTGTGACCTGGATCCCACAGAAGAGTCCAATCAGGTTGGTACCTGATGGATGGCATTGTCACTGGTGCCCGGCCAATCCAGAGGAAGTAGGCAGGGCCATGACCTCACCGCATAGGGTGGGGGGAGGGTAGCAGCATTGTCTTCCGCTGGAAGGTTGGGACCTAGGCGTTATATTTATATAATTTACCATGTGCTTTAAAGCTTTTTTAATCTAAGACCCTGTTTTGTTTTTGTTTTGTTTTTTTAGATTTTTAATTTTTTCATTATTTATAAAGAGGAATAATGTAAAAAAAAAAATCGAATGCATCCAAACCGCTCCAGTTAACCGCGCTGTGAATGTTATCAATGGGACACTCGTGCATTTTAAATAAAAATAGACTAAGCGCAATAAGATAAATATCCCCAAAACTATGGAAAGAATCAAATGATGAATATCATGTTGTGCAGAGGGGCACATAGTTAGTGTATGGGTTAGAATGGGCAGCTCAGTACCCCATCACTGGTGGTTTAAGGTCCAGTTGTACCAATGCCTTTCTTTATCAATGAGATTCTCTAGAGGAACGGGCTCATTCACCAAAGTGAGAATTTGATGGTCAATGTGAATTCCCATCACTTTGGGTGGCTGCGCTCTGATAGATGTGAATTCTCTACTGCTTATTCACTAAACAGCGGATTCCCATAGCAAAGAAATGTGTTAGTAGCAGCCCAAGCCCCCTAATTCTGGAGCATGAGACACAATTTGGGGTTTATTCACTAAAGTCTGAACTGTTGCGTATAAGTGCGAATTTGCCAGATAAAGACAGTCGCAATAGGCTGCTACTGTCGCAGTAACGTCTTTATAATGAGAATATTGTCGCAGTCGCGACTTTATTATGGGAAAATTGTCGCAATATTCACTTTAAATAATTGTCACAACTTTGCAGTGGTGAAATTGTAGCGGATTTGCTATGGGAATCCGCTGTTTGAGAATTTCGACAGTCGAATTCGCATCTTAATGAATAACCCCCCAATATGCCTTGTTGAATTCAACTCTTGACTCCGATACTTCATGAATAGGCAATTTACCTGTCCATAGGCATCTGAACTGGTCGCAAATTCACCACATCACAGAGTTTGCTGGATATGCGAAGATCGGGAAGCAGCGAAGGAATGTGAATAAGCCCCTCGGAATTTTAACGACAGAGACACAATATTCCAGCAAGGTTACATTTTATTCCCCTTTCCTTTCAGCCTGGGAGAATTTGTAATTGACTAACTGAAACGTTCAGCTGCATTCCAATCACTGTCCCAGATTTCTGCTAGACAGACATCAAGGTTAACTCCGTTTTATTAAGGGCTGTTACTCTATCCCAGTTTGTCTGCATGTTTCTGTGTATACTGTATTATTAATTATATAGCGCTGATAGCTTGTTTTGCAGAGCTGAGGGTTACAAAACTACATATAATGCAACGACAGAGGAGACCAGTGAAGTACATAACAAACTCTTTAATATACCAGTAACACCAAAAAATGAAATTTGCCATTTGGAAAGACATAGAAGTTATTCAGTTACTGCATTTGTTTTCTCTGGATTCATGAATTTTATTTTCTGTCTGTTCTTAGCTTTACTGATCGTAGCCTTGTTGTGGACCTTACATACATGCCAGAGTAAATGGCAATAAGGGCCTCATTGACTAAATCCAAATAGTCGCGTAGAGCTATGAATTAGCGTCTATTCTCCACTTCCTCGCGTTTTCTTATTGGGCAAACTCTATGAAGTGACGAATACGCTACCGATTTGGACGAATACGATAGTTGCGATCTTACAGAGCACTTTGCATCATTTTGCGTGCGCCTGCGCAGGTACTTCTACTACTGACTAAGCAGAGGAGTGTTGCAAAGGTGTGAATGTGACTAGGGGAACTGCTCCGAATTCACTTGTTTGACTTTGCTACTTCAGACTGGTGAATTGGGGGTGGATGGCAGGGCTCCAGTGTTGCGTAGGGCGACTATTCATTCAATAATGACAGTGGCAACTGTGATTTAGTGACAGCCTGATATAGGGATAAGGTGACAGCAATAAAATATCCACAGTTAGTGGGATATGGTGGGACAGACGTCACAGCCCTTCACTTGTTGAATTCGCCTCACTCCGCATGACTACGCCGCACTACGCATGAGACAACGTTCGCCGCTTTCTGCTTGTTCAGCAAGTGTATTGTCCACTTAGTCAGTAGTGAGAAGTGAATTCACATCTATTTCGGAGATGCAAATTGAATTGAAGCAAAGTGAATTCAACAGGTAAATTGCCTACCTTAAAGGAACAGTCTGGACAAAATTGAACAAAAGCATGTGTTAGTAAATACGAATTACAAATTTTTATTAAATGCATTGTATTTTCAATTTTGCTCCTAATATGAATTATCTTACCTATTTAGAAGCACTTCCGTGTTTAGGATTCCATCTTCATCTGTGCCGCCGACTCTAAGGTGTCCTGGAGCAGAAACTCTTCACAGCCGCGATCTTCTCCTTTCAATGTGCAGCCCGGTGCCGACATCTCCTAATAGTCACATGGGAGAGTGGCGCATTATCAAGGGGAGACGGGTTGATGATGTGCCGCTCTCCCATGTGACTATTAGGAGATGTCGGCGCCGGGCTGCACACTGAAAGGGAGAAGAACGCGTTTCAGCTCCAGGACACCTTAGAGTCGGCAGCACAGATGAAAATGGAGAGGTTAATTCAGCAAAGAGCGAACTTACCCTCCAATCCTTCGCTTCAGCTCACAGAGACTGTGCGTCCGCTGATGTCCTCCACGCGGACATCAGTGAATGCTTTAAAGGGATTCCAGTCTTGGCGAGACCACTTGAGTCGCCTCGCGAGCCTTGCCGAGACTGGAATCCCTTTAAAGCGTTCGCTGATGTCCGCATGCATTACATCAGCGAACGCGTAACAGCCTTTGCGAGCTGATGCGAAGGATTGGAGGGTAAGTTTGCTCTTTGCTGAATTACCCCCATATAGATTCCGGAAGTCACTCCTGAGATCCTCCGAATGTTACTAAGCTGATTTATTCTCAGGTTAACATTATACCCCATAAAGAAGGTTTTTACAAAGCAGTGGTCCAGCCTCTACATTGTATAGAATAGAGTGTACTGAAAAACATAACGTGAAAGAATTTTGTTTGCAGAAATTAGGATCCGATGGTTAGCTATCATTTTTATTAAAATGTCATTTTTTTCCCCCATATTATATTTTCTTTTTTTTTTCCTTATTTATTTCTAAGCAAAGGCATTCGTTTTTAGGCAGTTTTGGTATACAGTATACTTAATTTGCATAACCCAAGTTTTTAGAAATGATGTCATGGTTTTGCGCTCATTTTCCCTTGCTGAGTTTTCTGGAGTTTTCTTAATGAACACATGTAATATAAAACTTCATAGAAATCAATGGAACTTGCAGAGGAGCCTTGTTTATTCAACAGTTCAGCAAAAGATGGCCGCAATCAGCAAAGATTAAATCAGAAAAACGCCAAGCAATGAAATCAGCTTCAAATATAACGTACAACTTTGTAATATTATTATTTTTTTTTAATAAATATTATGCGAGTATAACCGCCATGCCAATCTAAATCAGTTCTAAATTATAAATGTAAATTCTGATGTTACTGGTCCTTTAAAGAACCTCACTAAATATCAGCGGTGGCAAACCTATGAACACGTGCCAGAGAGGGCAGTCAGAGGGCACACCATCACCAGCACTGCTCTAACCGCTATCCTAGATCCCCCCCAGCGAGGGAGCACTCCTTCAGTATAGGCTGAGGACCCGACCTGACAGGTTTCCACAGCCTACGCTACAGAGAGGATCTAGGTAAGATAGTCGCAGCCAGAGTTCTGCAGCGATGCAGGCACAATGACATCACTCATCCGTTCCTGAAGGGGCAGTTGCTAATGAGTGACGTCATCACTGGCACTCGGTGCCGAATAGGTTCGCCACCACTGCTACATATTATTACAGTTCAGCATCTGCAGGGGACGGTGCCCCCTCCATTTCCAATCCTGCTTCAGGGGCCCGATGATCTTTAGATACCGATAAAGCTGGCAGGTAAAATATGCACAATTCAGTAATACAAAATACCCAACTGCTGGTCTCTGCCCATTATTTTATTTAAAGGTCGCTTCCTTTGTCAATATTTGTAACGGTTTCTCTGAATGATTCAGATTTTCTCCGCTGAGACGTTATTACAAGCTTCAAGGACTATTTGTGCCGCATAACTAAGATAATATGCTTCTTTCTAGCAGTTCGTGTAAATGTTTCTGTGTAACTGGAAACTCGCATTGTAAATAACTACAAAGGACGCGCTGTATCTCCCCTTAAAATTGAACTTGTATTTTTTAATCAGTGAACTGCCATGTTTCGATATGATCGTTGTGTTTGTTTGTTTTTAGGCAAGACAAGCTGAAGATCCACATGAGGAAGCACACGGGAGAGCGGCCCTATTTGTGCATTCACTGCAATGCCAAGTTTGTCCACAATTACGATCTCAAAAACCACATGCGCATCCACACTGGCGTTCGTCCGTACCAGTGTGAATTCTGCTACAAAAGCTTTACCAGATCTGATCATCTCCATCGTCACATCAAGAGGCAGAGCTGTCGAATGTCTAGACCCCGTAGAGGGAGGAAGCCCGCCGCCTGGAGAACGGCCAATTTAATGTTCGGCCACAGCGGACACCAAGAAGATAAGAAATTTATCATGGTGCCCGGTCTAGAAAACAGACCATCGCACCTGGGTGGTGGCACCTTGTGCGTTCCGGAACCTAGTCGCAAGCATTTTATTGAGGAACCTAGGGGCATGGTCAACTTGCAGGACCTCGAAAGCCATTTTCAAAACTCCCAACTAAAACTGTTAGAAAAGAACCATCTGGAACCTGAAAGGAACAGCAGCATCTTTGCTTTCACTTTATCTCATAATGATGCAATTTCTCCAAGTCAATACTTGGCTGCTGGAAACCCTTGGAACCTGACATTTAACCACCCTCCGATCTCTGAGACAGCTAGCTACAGCAAATCGATGTAGCCTGGGAAGCATCGACGTCTGCCAATGGACTCTGCAAAAAAAATTAACTTTTTTTATTAAAAAAAACCCTTATCAAGAAGGTTGTATTGTACAGTGTGTCACATGAATCCACTCCAAAGATTAAGCTTGCATACATAACTGTATCAGTCTCAATATGCTGATATAAATATATATGCTCTTATGCACTCCATATATGCATGTATTTTAGCTTTATTTGACAGGCTTAATTAAGACACGGGGGCTGTAAGAAAGACAACTCTAAATGTCCTTATTTATTATGTTTTAAATCGTTTTAACACCTTCTATGACTTAATAGAGGAAATGTTTCCAAAGCACTTGACATGGAACCTTAACCGGCTCATCTGTAGTTATGAGTTCCCTTTTAATTCTTATATGTGTAAATCTTTCAAGGACGGGGGGTTCCTCGTTTAATGGGAACGGATAGTAATCATGTGCACTGTTACACAGTGGGGTTATTCACTAAAGTCCGAGTTGTTGCGTATAGGAGTGAATTGCCACAATAGCCTGCTACTGTCGCAGTCGCGTTTTTATAATGAGAATATTGTCGCGGTTGCGGCTTTTACAATGGGGACATTTTTCTCGAATTTGCTATGGGAATCTGCCGTTTGAGAATTTGACAATCAAATTGGCACCTTAGTGAGTAACCCCTCCCGTGTCTTTAGAAAATAAGCCTTCATATTTGATACCGATGACTTGTAAAAGATTATGGGGGTTATTCACTAATGTGTGAATTCGACTGTCGGATTCTCAAACAGCGGATTCCCATAGCAAATCCGCTACAATTTCCCCATTCTAAAGTCAAGACAATTTTTTAACGTTGAGATTGTGACAAGTTTCCCATAATAAAGTCGTGACTGTGACAATATTTTCATTATAAAGACGTGACTGCGACAGTAGCAGCCTATTGCGACTGTCTTTATCTGGCAAATTCACTCCTATACGCAACAATTCAGACTTTAGTGAATAACCCCTGTTATATCTAAAGGTTTTTCGAACAATTTGCAGTTAAGATCCTTCTTTTATTTGGTCGGGATTCAGCAAGATGTTGATAATTGATTTACAATAAAGGAATTTTGATAAATCTAGGTAAGATATAGTTCAGCGCAAATGGAGAAACCTCCAAATGGCCTTCCCTTTTTAAGTAGATGACATGGGAATAAACACTGTGTTGGTTGATGGACAGACTTTTTGTTTAATTAGATTTTCAATGAGACCCTGTTTATCCACATATTTTGAAACATTCCGTAGACCTAAAGGCCACATTAGCTTTTTCAAAAAAATAAATGGCAGAATTCTTGTTGGGCTTTAAGCATTGAAATAATATAAATAAAAAATATCGATCAGACAAGAGACCGTCAGTTTGACTTGCTAAAACTGCCTTCACAATCCATAACAGGTCAGTTTTACGTTCCTTAATATGTCTTCCAATCATAATTCCTGCATAATATGTAAAATACTGGGAAAATAATCAGTGGATGGGGGGTTATTCACTAAGGTGCGAATTTGACTGTTGAAGTGAATTCTCATCACATCGATGGGAGCTACTCCCTGATTCTCTACTCCTTATTCAGTAAACAGCGGATTCCCATAGTAAATCCGCAACGGTGACAATATTCCCATAGTCTGCATCAGAAGCCATCTATTGTGTAGTGTGCGACCGTCGTTAGCTGGCGAATTCGCCACTTCACAGAGTTTGCTAAATACCTGAATATGGGGAAGTGGCGAATTCACACCTTTACGCAACCAATTCAGACGTTAGTCAATAACCCCATTAATCTATGTAACATTAAAGGGGGTTATTCTCTAAAATCCGAATTGTCACGTCATGGTGTAAATTCACTAGCTAAAGACAGTCGCAATAGACTGCTTCTGTCGCAGTTGTGTCTTTATAATGAGAATATTGTCGCAGTTGAGACTTAACTATGGAAATATTGTCGCAGCCGCAATTTTTTTTTTAAATTGTCGCAGTCGCGACTTTACAATGTTAGGATCTTCGCAGTCGCGGATATGCTATAGGAATCCGCTGTTTGAGGATTTTACAGTCACATTCGGACTTTAGAGAATAACCCCTACTGTAGCTGATTTATCCAGGGTTTAAAGGCGAATTGACCAGTGCTAATAGCATGATTCCAGTCATTTCCAGTGACTGCACACTGATTGAATATAAGCTAAATGCAAATAGGAGAGAAAATGTGGAATTTGCATTCTAAAACACAGAATATTAATAGAAAATAAAGGCGATCACAGAGGTTCGTACTATTTAGGAGAAGTAATTCAAGAGCTTTGCCTATTGTGTGACACATTTCTTTGTATTTGTCTGGGTAAAGTGAAACAGCAGATTGATAAACCAAAATTCCCAAATAAATCAGGATATGACCTTCATGGAAAGGATTTTAATTTGTAATATGTCAGTTCAGATCACTGTGTCTTTAACCTTTTTTATCAACAATGAAAGAAGTTTTAGTGCTTGACTTTAATGCGTAATATTTAGCAGTGCAAAAAAAAAGAATCGGATTTTCATTCTGAAAAAGGTTATTATACTTCTGGAGACTGCGCAAGAAATGATTTCTCTGCTCGTTCTTTACCTTTACAGAAGAACATTCTCACTTTGGGCCTTATTGACTGAAAGCCAAATAGTTGCGTACACCTGGTAATTCGCATTTGATCTGCACTTCAACATGTTCTCTTATTGCGCAAACGCTGTGATGAGGCGAATATGAATCTAATTCAGGCGACTTTAGTAGTCACAGATTTACGGAGTTCTTCACATTACTTTGCATGCGCATACACAGGTAATTTGCATATTTAGCAAGCGGCATAGTCAGTTGCAGTCGTGAATTCAAAGTGGTGAATTGGGGGGTTGATAGAAGGGTTCCGGTGTGAAATAAGGCGACTATTTCTTCAAAAGTAACAATGGTGACTGCGACTAAATTAGTCTACTAGTAAACATAAACTACGGACAGGGAGACATAGGAAGGGATGTAATATTCACTTATATACAGTTAGTGGCACATTGT
>WMED01022784.1:0-11593 GCA_019650415.1 Pipa parva | reverse complement strand
GTTCGTTTGTTGTTTCCTTTTTATAAAGCAAGTTTATATGGGAGCACAGAGGAAAAAAAGAATGTGTGTAAACAAAGCCACACCTTTTTCATATTAACATAAAAAACATGTTGTGAACAATATATGAGCCAAATATAGAACTGTGTTTTTAGTCATTTCTTTCATACAGGCCTTTAAATCGTGTGCCAACTTCCATTTATCTAAATGCCCATTGATCTTTAATGCTTTCAATCTAAGCTGAACTTCATTTCTTTTTCAAATTACCTACTAACATTAAACATATGACTTTGTGACTATGATATTTATATTCCTCTTTTCAGCAAAGATCAATTCCTGCTCATCAGATTAATACTTTTTTAGGGTAAATGTATCGTGTCACTGATAACTAGAGCATTATCGTAGCAAAAATATCAGTTGTAGATAATGTACAATTACTTCTCCCCACATTTACTCTAAGGTTATGGTCTCTTGTGTTTAAAAAAAAAATCAGTAGAATGAATGACTGAACTTGCCCCTATGCTACGTAGATCATAGCACTGCTTATAGCACTGCGTAAATTTGTGGCGCTTTATAAATACAATTATACATATATACATTACATAAATACATACATGCATACATACATACATACATACATAGTGCTATGATCTCAATGTATGCAAAACAGAGACCAACTCCAGTACTGTTCTACCTGCTTTAACAGGGTAATGCTACTAGCTTGTGTGGCCTTTACTGTGCTCAGAACCCTTCTGAATTATCTCAATAAATGTAGGGATTTATTGAATGTTTCCAAAATTAAGTGGAATAAAAGAGTGAAAAGTACAATATTCTTTCATTTTTCCAGGTGGCAGTACAGAAAACCCAGTTAATGTAAGCATTTTTGCAGGAGGACTCTAAATTAAGCCATAGCTGGTCCAAAGTGGAAATGATAATGAAATTGCAACAAACTGTCCAAAATCAGTAATGTACAGCTGGGTAATTACAGCCCAAGATATCAATACGTCTTTAAGGAGAACTATTGCTCTAAAGTAAACTTACCTGATGCATCTAGCAGCAGTACACTAAGTGTACCAGGACTTTTATTCATATAGCCATATATTTAATAATAGCATTTAAAGAAAATGCAAGAAAATAAATCCAAACCATTTCCATGTTGAGGCGAGGAACGGATTTACTTCTGTCTCCCAATGAACTTTCTTCCCTGGTTGTCTCTTCTGGCCGCAGATCCATAACAGATTTACTGTAATCTGGAATTAAATTGTCTTGGTTACCCAATAAAAAACAAGCTTTACTGATCAGTCTCAGGCAACATTATAAGACCAGTAACATCAGAAAAAAATGTCATTTGGATTGGCATGGCAGTTATTCCTATTCAATACTTGTAAAAATGTTTTAACAATAACTGCCCTGCCAATACATATAACAATTTTCTTTTTCTGGAGTTACTGCTCCTTACATTTTGCATTTGTTTTGATCTATACCTGTAGGTATTAAGAGCCTCCGTGGATTCTTCTTGAATAAAGTGTCACTCTCATCTGCAGATCCTGCACTTCGGTTCCCTAGACGAGCCTCCTAAAACATGTTTACAACATAAATCTTTTAGCTCAACCACAAGTTGCTTGGTGAAGATAAGAGTGTTGTTCTGTAAAAACACTTACTCCTTCAGAGTCGGATTGATGGTGGTCCCTCGACCGTATGGGTACAGTGAGGGTGGAAACTGTGGCCCCTGTAAGACCCTGTGTTCTTTTTGCATCTTGCAACGTGCTAGACTTCTCCAAAGAACTCCTCCTAAATAATCAATGAGAATAATGACTAAGGATGAAAAAGTGAGGAAATTATTCAGTACTGAGTACTAGTAGCAGTTGGCTATGGGAGCACCAACTTCATGTTTCAGCAGTTTTCTGAAAAATACTCTAGCTAGACCGAAAGCTTGGTACACACCAGCCAACTTGCTGTAGTTAGTAGTAGTACACTTCACCATTCACTAAAACCAAGAGCAACAGAAACTGAAGCAAAGTAGCAATACTTTATTATTTACAAAATTTTTCAAGCCTCTACAATAGCCCTTTATGAGGTGAAAATAGGTTCTATTATACTAAAAACAAGACACCACCCTTAATTACATGTACCAATAAAATGAAGATACCTCCCAATACACAAAACAACAAAGTAATGGTAAAATTGGTAATGGAAACATTGTGAAATGAGTATATCGCCCTAATATGTACTATATTAGGTGTCACACATTGTTTTTGTAAAGGCCGTGGGTAGGCTCAGTAAGCAGTGCCCAGATCTGGAAGAAATTTGAACTGTTTGTATGGACTATGTGGAATTTAATGTGTTCAAGGCTCTTATTAAGTATATGAGCAATCCCCCCACTTATTTTGTGTATTGGAAGGTGTTTATGTAATTAGGGGTGGCTTCTTCTTTTTAGTATAATAGAACCCATTTTAAACAATGTATGCATATTTGATTACGGACCATTGTGGAGACTTGAAACATGTGAATAAACAAGAATTGTTACTTCCTCCAGGATATTGAAGTGTAAACTTGGATTTCACTACGAACTATAGCAGCGAATGTATTGCTTCTGAGCAGCAACTTCAGAGCCACCAGTGTAAATTATCCTAAAACTACAAATGTAAACTACCATTTTGTTACTAAATACAGGCTTGTTTATGGGATAAATAGGGAAAAACATCATAATTTCAATGATATACAGACTATCAATTGATATACTGGCCAGGATGGCACCTCCTAATCTAGCATTTCACCCAGTAACCTGCAGGAAGCTTGCTCCATTCACAAGTATGATATAAATGCTGTATATAATATGATGAGTATACTTTTTTGTGCTTTTATTAAAATAAAAAGGCCCACATCAATCCCTTCTAACTACTGGCAGCTTCAAGCCTTCCAGGAATCTACTCGTCTTTAAATGTAACTGCTACTTTTAATGAAAAAGCCCATATTTTACATTCAACTATAATACCTATATCAGAGGCACAATTATCTAAATTAATAAGCATTAAAGACATATTGTTTATGCTGTGTTATGCATGGTAGAGTTTATGAACTTGAGTTTATCTGAGTTGATTAGAATGCTTAGTGTACCTGCTGCTGATTGAACAGGCAGGACACATTATCTAATCAAATGTGAGAAAATTGACCCTTCAGGGTCAAAAGGGCCTGACTAACTCAACTGAATTTTAATGAGAGAAACAATAATAAAAATATATACCTGTGTTGTTAACATAAACCATTTTTCATTGTAACAAAGATATCAACATTTACAGTAATGTCTCTATTCATATCTTAGGAGTCTTAATCATAATGAAAAGTTTATAATGAAAATTAATCACAATGAAAGTTTAGTGTCCCATAAGCCCACGATTGGTTGAGCTAGCTCTGCAAGCTAAACAACCTGATTGCATGATACAAATGTAGACTCCTGTAGCTTACCAACTAAAGAAAACTCATAGGTCAATTATTTGAGCAGTTGTCAGGGAACATAGTTGGAATATAACTCAGTGACATCTAGAGAAATACAGCCTGTTTTTCTAGACTTGTAGGAAGCAAAAGACCATTTTTACCTTGAAGATAAGGGTGAGTTTCTCATGGAGTCAGTTTTGTAACTGCCAAGGCTCATTTTTTCCATAGATTCAGTGTCACTTCTCTGGTCCTTGAGTTCTGATGAACTGTTTTTTAATAGAAATATAAATGTAGAATAAACATGGCAGCACATGTATAGTGCATGTTTAGCAAGTGAAAACTATCTTAACACAGCTATGATTTTTTTGTTTAGTATTATTATTTTGAAGCAGTTTCAGGGTAGCAGTGCCCTTTTTAAAATGAAGAATTCAGACTTAAATGGGCGAAATTTATTAAACTCGGAAAGACCGCTCTCGGTCATTCTGAGTTACCAAGTGAAATCTCGCGAAAATTTTTTGAGATTTCGAGATCAAGTTCTTCGATCTCGATTTTTTGAATTTTTCTTTATGGAAAGGTAGCCATACTTTACATTAGTAGCATGGTTACCTTTCCATCAAAAATTTAGAAAAATCGAGATCGAAAAACGATCCCAATAAAATCTCACGAAAACTATGGGAGATTTCACTCGGTAAACTCGGAAAGGCCGAGAGCGGTCTTTCTGAGTTTAATAAATTTCGCCCTTAAATAAAGTCTGAAAGTCTGAAATATTATAAATGGACACAAGTTTGCACTGTTTAACGTAATGGATGCCTCTGTTAAGGTATTTGTCTAGTTGATGATGTAGAATTACCTAGAATGCCTCTGATGTTCTTGAGGGCTCCTCTGTCCTTTCTTTGTTTGTGGCTCACTGAGCTGCTGTGAATGCTCCAGGAGTGCTTGTGAAGTAGTTTCTCTTTTGTTGACTGGAAATAGGAAACTGAAGTTAAAAGGGCAGTCACGCCACCATGCATTTATATTTACAGTATGTTCAACTTGTGATTCCACAAATTGAAAATTGTATGTATAAGGTAGGAATTTTTAGC
The DNA here is from genome assembly GCA_019650415.1 of Pipa parva. Taxonomy (NCBI): domain Eukaryota; kingdom Metazoa; phylum Chordata; class Amphibia; order Anura; family Pipidae; genus Pipa; species Pipa parva. Next base: position 7,079 of record WMED01022784.1, on the reverse strand, counting down.
TTTACTGTCTGGACAACCTGGAAATGCAACTATTTTAGGGAGTGACATTGCTCTCCAGTGTCCCTCTGTAACTGTTGGATTTAAGAACCCCAAATATTGTAATTGGCAGACATGGGCTCAACTAGCTTCTGTGCAGGACAGCTGGGCTTCAAGTTAAAGACCAATGGAAATGAAGGGATGCTGGGCACTGGTCAATGTAACTGGCAGCTCCAGGGTAAGAGACTCTATGATGGGCATCCTGCTGATTTTCATTCGTGTTGTTGACTTGACAAATTCCTAATATGGAAAATCTTAGTTGCTTCTCTACTCCTATGCATGTTAGGGGTTTAAATCAGTGATAGAGCTACACTCTACCTTTATTTGCTATTTATGTGAGGAAAAAAATTCATATACAAGATATTTTCACCATTGAACATATTTTTTTTATTATTAATGCATTTACAATACGTGTTACAAAAACTAAGAATTTCAGGATTGTCCTTTTTAATACCTTGAGGTTTTCTCCGCAAGGACATCCTAACCAAATCAATACCCAGACGGTTGGCAAATCGATTCACCCTTTGGTCATAAAACCAGTCACCTGTTGACATTTTGATTTCACTGTAAAGCAAAATACAAGAAATTGTAGCTGTAATGTGTTGTAGCTCACACATTTACAGTACTAGTCTAGACCCTGCTACTTAGCATAGAAAAGAAACTATAGTCAAGCTGATTGGGACCTTTAATTCTTCAAATTTGTTGGTAAATAATTTATGTTACTATGTAAGCTTTTACAGCCTTGTTAAAGTACTTTTTCTCCTTGCTTAAGAGAATGGGGAATTCATCAACGGCATAGGAAAGCTACAAAAATGAAAGCCAATATAAAGAAAATTATCAATATGAGCACCACAAGCATAAACAAACTCACGCTTCCTTCAGGCATACGTTGCATTTCCAGCCTCCTGCAGTAGTTTCTATCCGACATGCTTTGCAAACCAAGTGGTTACAGCTTCGGCAAGTGTTGGTCTTGGTGGCTACTCTGCCCAAATTCTTGTGACAGCGAGCACATGCACGATCACTGTAGCGCTGGCTCCCTCTCTTCGCCCCTTTTCTCCGAATTTCAATAAGTTCACTTTTCAACTTCCTAAAAAAACACACATGCATATTCTATAACTTCGGGCTATCATTGTGTGCATGTGTACTACTGTCAGTACAGACAACAATAATTGCTGATCCCCTTCTGTTTAGCATTAATCTAACAAACAGCCAATCAGGAGCCAGCATTCTTGCAGTCAATCAGAACAAACCTGCTTTTCCAAATGTGAAATGGCAGCAGGATAGTGATGTCATCAAACTCCTCCATATCATTGTCTAACCAGGTGTTATCTACAAGTCCTCGTTTTCATGCATTATTATTGTAATCAAGGGTGCAAACACTCCCGCACTCCCAGCAAGATTTTGCAGACTTCTTTAAAAATAAAATTGATAACATTCGCAACCAGATTGCTGTTCCTCCTAACGATGCTGACATTATTCTACCTACGCCCCCAGCTGAGTTTCTGAATTCTTCTTCTTCTGTTTTTCTCCTGATACCCAGTCTGAAGTTTCTAAACGTCTATTTTCCTCCCGTCTCACAACGTGCTTTCTTGACCCCATGCCTATGCTAATGACACCTCTTCTCCTGTCCCACTAAGAGTGGGTGTGCCCCAAGGCTCCGTCCTTGGCCCCCTCTTGTTCTCCCTCTACGCTCTTTCCTTGGGTGATATCATCAATTCATTTGGTCTCCAATATCACTTTTATGCCGACGATACTCAAATTTATTTATCCACTCCTGTGCTAACACCTGAATTACAGTCTCAAATTTCCAACTGTCTCTTGGCAATATCCTCATGGATGGGCAAATGCCAGCTAAAACTAATGCACTTTTCCCTTGTCTCTTGTTGTATTTGTATTGCTGAATTGTACAGCACTACGTAAATTTGTGGCGCTTTATAAATAAGACTATACATACATACGTAATGTTTCTTACAGTAATTTTAACAAATACTGACTTAAAATCATATACTCTAGAATTGCATGTTAAGTCTTTGAAAGAAATATGTGACAGTGTAGTGTATATGTACAGAGCTCAACAGTGGCCTATTTCAGCGTGTACTCTGCATTTAAATTTTGACCTAATTCAGCTGTGCTGTGGTACTTATTTAAAGAGCTGACAAACAGATGTGAGCCTTAGCAGTCATTTGAAAAAAAAAAATTATGGGAAAGATGTTTTTTTGGTTTGAAGGTCTGCAGTGAAATAACATCACAATAAATTAATAATATAAGATTAAATTGATATTTAGCAAAGCACCCTTTTAATATCCTGGTTCCATTACTACAATGCAACCAGGTTTACATCAATTATAAATGTACCATCCGGGTAATTTACCTTAGTTCATTGCCATTACCAGTGTCACTATGCACCATGCTTTGCGCTCCCTTTTTGACAATACATGTGTGTACTAAAAATGGAAACTATGTATTTTGTAACTTTTCTGTGCATGGTCTGTGAACCAGTTCAACAAGAACGGTGGTGTAAAGCAAAGAAACCCTGGGGTCATTGAATGATTGGAGAGTTTTTCGCAAAGCTGTTCTGATGTTCGGTTCTGAGATGTAACAGGTTGGGACAAAATGCATGAATAAAAGCACCACGGTGTAGTGCACACTATGGCATAGTGCATATGTGGCAGAGACATTCATGGTACTAGAAAAAAAATGCTTTGGAAATGAAACATTACATTACCATCCAAATACAAAGCTTTGCGTCCATCCTACATTGAAAAAACCTTTATAAATACTTTTGGTCACTGGGGCATACATAAAATCTTAGTGTGATATTCATATAAAAATATTATTGTGCACATTTAGAATGACTGAATTTGTATATACTGCTACAAGGCCAGAGAGAAGTTTTACTTGGCTTCACCGCACCTTGTATCAAAGACCTATCGGATGGCATCTTAGCAAAACGGGAAACAATAGTCACCAAATGGCAGAAGAAGGATTTGGGGACCTAGTGTACACACACTTTAGAGCTCTAAGATTTAAAATGGATCCACACAAACATAATTTTACCTTTAATGAGTTATTAGTATTCCCTACTGAATTAGAATAAGAATACTATCCATCAAAAGTTCAAGAACAGTCAGTTTGTGGAATCAGTAGATCAATGTAAAATCTTAAAAACCCTCTTTATGATGTATAAAACACAGAGCTGATGCATGCAGTGACTATGGGCATCGTCAGATTGGAGGTGGTCCCAACTTACACAGACATAGAGGTCGATTCAGATGACATACAATGCTCCCAATGAGAAAATAAATTCAAGAGCTTCAGTGTATACCTCCAAATGTGCTACTTATAAAAAGAGAATAGAGGGACCCCTAAAGGCATGCTGGTGCTGATCTAGATGGCGCTTGAAAGGATAGCCTGTATAGAGAGGTAATATTTAACAGACAACTATTCTGTAGATTATTCCATTGGTTCCATCTGCTGTTTAAACCCACAAATTAGATCACATTATGTTGATTTATGCAAATAATGATTATGTACTCTTTTACCAAACAATGGATGCAATGTACATTTAAACAAAAAGCACTTCCTTTCCTTCCACACCTTATTCGCTTCTCTTCCACTTTCCGAAGTTCCTCATCTCTGTGAAGGACTTTTAAAATAAGTTCTCTCTCTGTGTCCGACAGGAAGGAAAGATTCACCATTTCTGTGCTTTGTGTCATGGCTACTCTGCAGTAATCCTGTTGATGCACCACACCCTTTCCTCATGAAAAATATCTGTTAAAACAAAACGGATAAAATAAGAATATTTGTTGTTGATACTGTATGTGTCTCAATATCTAAGAACTATAGTTATGTACAGTTCTATGAATGTTTTCATAGAATACATCAATCTTAAAGTTTAATATATTTAAGAGGATTACTAGAGTTGTCAAATCAGTTTATCCCTTGATTAGAACTACAATTATAGGGCTGTCCCCAGAAAAAGCTCCATCAAACGAGTTTGAACACATACAACATGGCTGCTATAAAAACAGATGAAAACAGACTTATATCAATAACGTTCATGAATTCAACCTCAAAGATAAGAGCTTTACAAGTGCTATATCTGAATAACTGCCATGCCAATCCAAACAGCAAAATCGTGTACAAACCGAACTAGACAAAATGTTTCATTGCACCACCAACAGTGGTAACTTTCTTTAAATGTATGAATAACAAACGTTGTTAAGAATTGCAATTCATTAATGGCACCACAAATTCCGAAATGCACTAGCCTCTCCCTCTACTATGAGATGTTAACATTTGTTTATTTTTGCTCCATTCCTCAGGAAGAACAATGTGAAGGTGCTTTAGTGGCCAAGTATGTTAGTTGACCTCAACCCTATATTAAGGGACATGTTTAGCACTCCCCTAAAGACGCTTCAGGAGTGGAATAGGATGGGCATGACAGCATTGTGTAGCCTTGTACATTTCATGTCAATAAGGGTTTATAAAGTACTTTAAAGTAACAGAATACCTACTAAGTACTAGTATGTTATTTATTTTGTTTAAGGAAAACTAAACTGTAGTCCTAAAGGGATGTTTTGGTTTTAAACCCATAAAGATATTTATGAATATCCTGTTGCACAAGACTTTCTTTTCCCCTGAGGTCTTCATCCTGCCAATGCTATGCCTTTTGGGCTGCGTTGTAAGCATGCAGAGAATTGCTGTTACAATCCAGCAGTGTTTCAGCCAACCTGAATTAGCCAATAAATTCAAAAAGCAGCACAGCAGCAGGAGGGTGGTGTCAAGAGAGAAAACTTGTGAAAGATGATCATCTTCAATCAACATCTTCAGGATAGTTTCAGGAATAAAACTGATAAGTATCCTTAGGAATTTAAGGCCAAACCAAGGGATTCAAAATAGTATTAAAGTCTCTTAATAAATCATATTTGTTCATTAAGCCTACATGCCAGTAAAACAACAAATCCACAATCTTTCCCTTCCAAGCCATATACTTGATTATTTCTTCTAGTCCATGACAGTTTTTGTAGCATTTCAACTCCCCTTCCTGCTGAGAAAGCTGTTGTCCTGGATTGGCTTCTTACACTGCATATGAGAAAACCAGCTCTGAGTGATATTAACACATTAATGTACCATATGACATGTCCCACCGGTCTGTTTTACGAAAAGTCAGGGTTCATTAGCATATTAATGAGGATCCAGTATGTTAGCTGTTAGATACTAGTACCAGCAATTATACAAGATAGCACTACATTCCTAAAGAACTGCTTTGCTGCATCATAATATAGCAGGTTAGGCTGGCAGACTCTGTACTTTTGGCCTATCAGTTATTGTTAGTTTACATTAGTTCTTTTTCAAGGTCAAACCAGTCCTTAGAAGAACTATGCTTTACATTCACTTTAATATACATTTAAAAAAATGTTACCCAATTTCTCTATTTTACAAAGAATAATTACATATATTTGTAGACTCATAAAGGATATGTTTACTAATTTTTATTTGTGGTCCACCTTCCATGAATTCTAATGTTGTTCATATAGGAACACAAGTATTTTGTTACGATGAGAGGCTTACTCAGTGACGTTTGCTGTACTTAAATTTATATATTCAGATATAACTTAAAGGTAATCTAAAAAAGGCAGTTTGATGTAAAGATATATTTGGTAAGAGAGGAGATTAACCGAAGCAAATCAGGTACATTTTAAAACAGGAAGTTAAAAAGAAATGTTAAGTTATAGAGATATATGTCATAACATAGCAGTATCACAAAAAAATAGAGCAATTGATCGGATTGTATAAAATCAAAGCTTTTAAAGGTTATTGTGCTACAGAGCAAAATCACCAATATTATTAACTCTGGTGAAAACTGGGGATAAAAGTCACTTAGCTTTTCCTGTTAATACTAATCAATTTGGGCAGACAATCAGCTGTCTACACTTCTGTGTAGGAACAGGCATGTGAAAGGCTGATTTACTACTTGAAGAATTGTGTCCCTTTCAGTTCTTGGGTATGTGTAGAATGAAATAAGTACTCCTATGCATTCTACCCCAGAAGGAAAGTGTCTATTTTGACATATGGCACTGCTAAAAAAAAATTTCTGTATGTGAGGATCGGAGAACATTCATTCCACCGTCTACTGCATGCTGCTTTCCTCTACTGTGTGCTTAGACAGGGCAGTGCTCTTTGTTACTGCAGGTGAGTCAGCTTGATCATCAACATCCTGCCTGGCCAATTTCCAGTAATGCAAATATTACACTCATTACATACAGGGCCTAGGTGGACATAGGGGGTAACTCAGCATAGTGCAAAGTTACCTCCGGATCCTTCACATCACTTCGGAGAGGCTGTTATGCGCTCGCTGATGTCCTGCACGCGCACATCAGCGAACGCTTTAAAGGGATTCCAGTTTCAGCGAGACCACTCGAGTCGCCTCGCCCCCCATAGAGTCAGCCCCTTAAAAAACTTAAATATGAAGTCCAAACTGTTAGGATAAGCAATCAATGTCAATGCTACAGATCCACATTATTTTTGTTCTATGCATTAAACCAGGAATGTGACTCGTATGCGTCTACTTGTATCAAAAACTTCATGCATGCTTTGGTTTATTCTCAGAGGAACAGTTAATAAAAGAACTAAAGTCTTAGATACTCTTACTCTTCACATTTTTAAATGCATCATACACACTAGCAAGGCAATAAACCTGCAATATTTCCCTTACAAGCCACATAATTGATTATTTCTACTTCTTCTGTATGCATAATTTTACAAGTCCTCGACATTAATCATTTAGCAGGTTTTTATTAACCTTTTCCTATCCAATAAAAATTTCCTGTTCCGCCCATTGAAATCCTAATATTTTTGGCAAAAAACATGAAATTAGACATTTCATGCAATATCAGTGAATTTTATCAAAGAAATTAGCAGCACTCGCTTCATTACTTCGATCACTCACACATCTGCGTTTTGCTTCGCTAGCCATTTTTAACCAAGGATTGGAATGGAATTTTTGGAATGTCCCCCTCTAGGGGACACAGGATAGGAAA
>WMED01022783.1:0-11593 GCA_019650415.1 Pipa parva | reverse complement strand
CCCCCTTCCATTCTGTGTTGTCCCTACAACCCCCCTTCCATTCTGCGCTGCCTCCTCAACCTCATATCTCCTCCCTCAAGGGGGGAGCACTATGTTGGTGTTTGCCCCACTCATTTTCCATATCCTTACCTGCCTCTTCCCTGGCCCAGCGATCCTCTCCCCAGTGCTACCTTTAACTTCCTGTGAGGTGATCACAGGAAGTTAGAGGCAGCTCTAGGGGAGGATCAATGTAGTGCTAAGTGCGAGAGCAGTCACAGCTGGGCCAGGGAACAGGTAGGCAGAGACAGGAAAAAGGAGAGGGGAGAGCACCAACATAGTGTCCCCCCTTCCAGCAGTGACCTTCCTACCCCTCAGCTCTGCTCTTGGTTCAGTAGTTATCACTTGCCTAGTGTGGCATAGTCAGTCAGACAGTAGGAGCTCTGTCAACAGCCCCTCAATTTACCATTTCAATCTAGCAAAGTAAAACTGGTGAATGTGGAAGTGGTAAAAAAATGTAAAGTCACATCTTTAAATGACATTTCTGCTTCTCATGAATGAGCCCCGCAGTCTTTAGCATTTCAGAAAGGCAATTTCTCCACAGATGAACAACAGTGCAATAAACTTGACGGAAGACATTTTTTAAGTTCTGCAAAGGAACAACTACCATACCAGTCCCAATAGCAGTTTTCTGGTGTTCTTAGTCCTTTAAGGAAAGTTAATAAATCAGATTGTGTAAAATTGTTGAAAGTAAGGTATGCATTGTCTCTCTGTCTTAAGACCCCTCCACTTGCATTTGAAGATCCTTTGTAATACTGTGACCCCAAAAACACTTCTCAGCCATGTAGTATTCCATGGAAGAACAATTGTCTTTTGACCACAACTTAGTCCATAGAAGAACATATTTTGTTTTTGCTTGATCCGCCACGGTTCAATTGGCCTTGATCTGTAGTAACTGCACTGCTGCCAATAGTTGCTAGAAGGAAAAAAAAATCCCTAAACAGCTTTTCCCAGGGAGAGTTTCTTCTTATTCACCAGAGCTGTCACAATTGTAGACTGGCTCAGTTGATATTTATATAGCTGAAAACCCTACCTGATAGGGAACTGAATGATGTAAAAAAATTCAAATACCTGTGGTCTAAAGTATATTTTCTGTCATTTCTGGAAAGCTAACATTTTGTAGGGGACTGGAAGGACCATTTGAAGGGCAATAATTGAAGGAGCCCTTCCAACATTAGATGAACTTAATATGTTTATTCATCTAATCAATATATTCTTTCATTATCTTTTTTTTCACTACAATAAACCTACATTATTCTTTGTGTATTGCCCTAAACATGAAAGCAAAGCCTTCATAAATTCTATACTTTTAATCCATAAATGCTATCACACCTTCATTTGTCCTCTTCTAATCCTTTTGAACCTTAACCACTAGTGATGTTCTGCTTCTTCTGTAGTTAATTAAATTGAAATTGGTGTCCTCGCTTTAATGTTTAGTTTGGGTTATCTTTATTAGTTTTATTGATATTAAAAAGTCATGACAATCATACACAAGTCTTGAAAAAAAAAACAAAACAAGCCTTATCCAGTTAGTCATTCATCATCATTTTATTTCTCCATTGCCTTAAGTAATTGTGTATACCATATTGCTTTGTGATTTAAATAATGTACAATTGCAACTGCCTTAAAAGTTCCCTTTGACCTACAAGAGGTTCATGCAGTGGGTTTACCCTTTGAAATTTGTTCTTTCTTTACTGTTCTGTTTGCTTTCACAGCTGCTGCATAATCTTAGTTGACTCTCCGCCACCTCTTCTTAATCTCTATGAAAAAGGAAATCAAAAACTCATCTTAGAAACTTTAAAAGTAGCTTGTCTTCTTGTAAATCCCTGATGTATAATCAGACTCTACAATGTGTTGGGTTTAATCTACCATGTGAGATTGGCTTCTTTCACTATTTCCTAATATGCTGTAACCATATAACTTATCCAAAGATTGTTATTAAATAATAGAAATTAATGCAGAAAAAAATGCCACTGGATACTTTTTTATGCAAAACAAATAGAACAAGACTAATTTATTGGTGCACCACAAATGTCTTTAGTACTACATTATTAAAGGGGAAGTATGAACTTTTTTTGATAAGTTCTCCAACTTGAACATTATGAATTCCCTGCCTGCTCCTTGGCCCAAGTATGTTTAGTGCAATTCCAGCAATAAAATACCTCCTTATTGTTTTTTATTGTTAGAGGTGACAAACAAAGCAATTGCTTAAAACCTGAATAACAGATCTACAACTAGCACCACAGGTATAGATATCCTGATATGGCTTTCCTCAGAGGTAAGAGATAGGGTTGTCTGTTTGGGTAGTATTGCACTGGATTGTAGACACTTGAAATAGGGAAACCAGTGAGAGGGTTGATGGTTATTGACTTTAGAAAAGATGGTCATCCTATTCTCATTTGTCCTAAAGGATATCCTGGCAACATTCTACTGGGGATCCTATGTAGGAGGCATCTATGTTCTGTAACTGTAACTGTATTTGGTGCTATTGCTGCTAAAATCTCTACTACATCATACCTCTCTCTCTCTCTTTTGTAAAGAAATTATTCATTAAGCACTGGTGCCCTATTTATTAATTTAGTAATTATGTGGACAACAGGTGTACCAAAGCATTATTATAGCATTACAATAGAATTTGATTTTCTGTCTCTTTTATGGCCATATCCTGCTGTGAGGGATGGAATTTTATATGGCAGCCATTATGTTCTGCTGTCAACCATTTTGTACTGTTGTCAGCCATGTTATTCTACTGTCCATTTTGTGCTTTATTTCACTATATTTAACTTTAAAAAGTATATTTTGTTCTAGTACTATGTGGGCATTAAGCCCAGAGCATATAACCTTATAGATATAGTGAGAGTTGGGCATTATGCTGAGACCTTGTTTAGCTGCATTATCTAGAAACTACTCCCTTACACTCCCCCTCTCACCTGCCTCTAGCCAGATACTCAGCGGTGGTTCTGGCAACATTTACCTCCTGGGCGACCACCACCACCAGCACCCCCCCGGACCACAACCACTAGCAGTGACGTCAGCAGCTTTGGATTGGCTAGCAACCAATGTCATACATGACATCAGCAGCTCCGGATTGGCTATGTCTCTACAGCACTTGCCAGAAGCTTGCAAGCACTGCTAGTTACAGTATATAAGCCAAAAGCAGCCATCAAATGAGCGTCACCTTACTCTCGAGCCATAGGTTGCCAACCCCTGCTGTACATTATACCATCATAACACTCATTACTGTTGGTAAAATAAATCTTCCTAATCCCGTTTTTTTTTTTATCTTTTTTTTTACTATGTTTTCTATCATTTGCCTCCTTCTTTCTAGTTAGATCATCTAGATCTGGATTTTATAATGTAAGATTTATTACCTCACATACATTAATGGAAGGGATATGGGCAGTGAACTTACCTTTATTATAGTTTCTACCGAATCTCATCCCCATAGTAGTCATGAAATAAAGATTTAGTATTGTTTCAAAGTTTCCCAGATTAGAATAAAGAGATGGAGATTTCAACAGGAATTGGGGAAAATGATTACACAATCAAGGTAGGTTTAGCATGCTCTGACCAATCTACCTCTCCGATGTTGGGTAAGAAATAGACTCCTGGGGCATGAGATTCCTTATGAAATCAGCAGCAGTAAGTGAAGGATGACTGATGTATATTGGAAGGTGCTACCATTACACCTTACAAGAAGTATGTAGGTCCTTGGGATAATGTTGACTTGTGGGTCCAATAGAAATTAATCCACCATTTCATGATATACCTCAGTTGTTCTTTCACAGAATCCCTAATTACATTACTCACTATAATCCAATTATGGTGACTGTGGTTTAAATAACAACTATACGGTTCTCTGAAGTAAAAAAAAAAAAATATTAAAGGACACATGGCAGTAACATGTGCTAATTTCCTTACTCATTACTGTTTTATCTCCATGAGCCTGATTCATTAGCTTTAACGACATCCAGCTATAACTCAACCCCACATACACACATAGAGTATATATTCACACACTAATGATGACAGGTTCCACAAATGAAGACTAATGACCCTTATGAGGTCATACCGGCAATGAGCTCCTTCTTGTGGAAACCAAGACTCCTTCGGGCAGTTTTTTTTACATTTTAAAGTCCTAATCTTAAGATCTAACTGTGTTCAAATGAGGTTGAGCAGTAAACCTTTGCAATGAGAAAATCTGCCACAAGCTATAAAAAGCAATATATAAAACTGAACCCACCCAGAAACACCTTTGTATCATCCACTGTCAAAGAGCCTTATTAAGTTGCATCTTGTGAAACTAGATCTTGTGAACCCTTATTCTGTTTTATTTAAAATCCTCCCTTACATAACCCCTTCAGTCTATCTTAAAAGCAACATAAAGGAAATAGAATATAACGAATGCCAATGTATGGTAACTTAGGATAATATCTGTACAAATGAGGGCGTGCCTCTTAACTCCAATAAGTTATCGCCCAGGAATATTCTGTCTATAATAATGTTTTATTTTCAACACATTCATAAATAGCAATGTTTTGTTCTTTAAATATAAAAGGTTTTATGCTTTTCCTGAAACTATTTCAAATTTTCTGCCTTTGCATTTAGAAATCTCTCTAAAAGGACTGTGCTGTGATGAGTACTCTAAGCTGCAATGCTGAAAACAATCGATTGTTTATTATTTCTATTATAAGAATAGCCTATATCTCAGTCATTACCATTCCTCTCTTCCGGGTTACTGTATGTGAGAGACGTTGGTCCATCTACATAGATCTCCCCCCCCCCCCCCCCCCCCCCTAGTATTGGCAAAATTAACCGTCTGGGCATGCAAATCTATCAGGTAAGTATAATTTGGAGTGATAGTTCTCCTTTAAGCAGCATGCATTGTTTGTAGACACAAAACATATATTTTTCTTGTCATAATATTCTTTCAATAAGGCTCCAGTAACGCTAAAAAATAAAAATAAAACTCCATTTTGGATTGGCCTGGCAGTTATTCAAATGCAGTGAAATAAACCCCTTCCGGTTGCTTTGAATTCCCACAATGTTACAGATAATACATATTTAAAATGGTGCCTGAAATCTCATTTTTTTAAAGTTAAAAAGCAAAATCTCCTACTTCATAAATACAATTTAACATTTTTAGAATCACAGATTAAATATGGGGGTTATTCACAAAAGTCTGAATTGTTGCGTATGGGTGCGAATCCGCCAGATAAAGACAGTCGCAATAGGCTGCTACTGTCGCAGTCGCCTCTTTATAATGAGAATATTGTCGTAGTCGCAACGTTATTATGGGAAAATTGTCACAATCTTAATTTTAAAAAATTGTCACAACTTTACAATGGGGAAGTTGTAGCGGATTTACTATGGGAATCCGCTATTTGCGAATTCGACAGTCGAATTCGCACCTTAATGAATAACCCCCATAGTAACTATAAATGCAATGAAGGCATTTTCATTTTATGGAGTTACTGTTCTTTTAAGACATACTTGGACAGAATACGGATCCTGAAAGCTGTTGATGGCACCAGGGTCCTGGTACGCTCATATTCATGGCACCCACTTTGACACTATATTATAAAACAGTTCTTAGTTCACATTTCCTTTGTAAGCAATGCTTGCAAGATGGCTGCCTTGATGGCTTTCAAGCACTTGAAATCTCATGGGAGAAAATCAGCGCATATATATCCCATGCTCATCCATAAACAATGCTGACAGTTTAGGGTACAACAGTTGTTTACATTCCCCCCCCAAAAAAAATCTAGACATATGCTTTTTAGAATTCAATATTCTTACATTTACAAAATGTACCTTACATACCCTCCTAAAAAATGACTTTACTAGTAAAATGAGAATGTCTGTTATAAACAACCTCCGTGTACTCCGGTATACCTTCTGTCATTTCCATTGCCATCTGTTTTTAAAGTTTGCTTTTAAAAAGGCAAAATTTCCATGAAAACATTATTTGAAACATTTTCTCTTAAAAAAAGAAAAAAATCCAAATCAAAATTTACACTGGAATTCCAGTTAACACATTAGTATTCTGTAAGAATGCACAATCGCTTATTTAACTAAATAGTACTGAGGTGGCAGGAAGATTCCACTGCTTCCCAAATGAATATGTGACAATGGATATTGAAATGATTTGTAAAATGATATTCTAGAAGCAGCCCAGAGAGATACTATGAGTATTTTATAGTGCCTCATTTTCAAATAAAACACTACTTGTCTAGTGTGATAAAATGTAACTGCAGCTATCAAATTAAAGACCTGTGCATAAATCCACAAGCCTTTTAGCAGTGAATAATACAGATGATATAGGGATATGTGTGTGTATATTGATGTGTATAGGTGCATAGATTCTGAAGGGAGGATTCAGAATTTTTAGAATGAAGGCATATAAACAACAGTCACCAAGACTTTCTTAATAATTACAACCGGTTTATTGTTATTAAAAACACATTCCGCCTACTTTTCTGGAACCTGCGGCCAAAAGAAAGTTAAAAGGTGGTCAAGAGAGAATTATTGCATGATGATAAAGGTTCCCTAATCTCCAAAGTTTGAGTCAACTGATAAGGGGGGGGTATCAATTTACTAAAACTTTAACCTTTAAAATTGTGTATTAAAAAGTTGCAAATCAGGTTTAAATGTACTCTGTAGAAGGTTCCTTACATTCCAAGGATAGGCAAGGTTTTTTCCAGAATTGTATATGGTAAAAGTAACCTTACAGGCACTTCTTGACTTTCAGTGGCCAATGATTATTAATATGGCAGAACAGGAGGTGTGTATGACACCCCAAATCTTCAAATTTCTTGCAGTATTGGGAAAGTATCCTTACTTTTACTTTCTGGTTCTATTATCAGTGATTAATATGGCAGTACAGGAAGTATGTTAAGCAGGTTGCTAGGGACCATTCTTGTCCATACATTGCTTCTGTATATATCAAGTGAACGCTCATTCAGGAAATAGTGGATGGACTAGACCTTGTGGATGCTTGGTAGATCAGGTTAAGTTCCTTATGTTTCTACATGAAACCATTATAAATATAATTGGCTCTTTCTTTAAGCCACTGCACTTTCAAATTCATTTTTAGTATATTGTGGACAATGGTATTGCAAGGCAGTTTGTGACTGGTTTTTATTCTTATTTTCTAAAGCTGTAAATTAATGGTCTACTGGTTGCTAAGGTACATTGACAGAGAAATTTGCTGCATAGGTTAGAAAAGTGATAGCACAGAGGGGGTAATTCAGGATAGTGCGAAGTGAGGTTCGGAGTCCTCGTCTCACTTCGCACTGACAGATATGCGCTTGCTGATGTCCTGCACGCGGACATCAGCAAGCGCTTTAAAGGGATTTCAGTATCTGCGAGGTGACTCTTTTGGTCTCGCAGAGACTGGAATCCCTTTAAAGCGCTTGCTGATGTCTGCGTGCAGGATATCAGCAAGCGCATATCAGTCAGTGCGAAGTGAGGTGAGGACTCCACATCTCACTTTGCACTATCCTGAATTACCCCCAGAATCTGAATAGAAAGCTGAATAATGAAAACAAATAATTAATAATAACGTTGAGGGAGGTTATTGGCTAAAGTGAGAATTTGACTGTTGGAGTGAATTCTCCTTACTTCAGGTGGCTACACCCTAACTCTCTACTCCTTATTGACTAAAGAGCAGACTCCCATAGTAAAGTCATGACCATGACAATAGTAAAGTCACAATTATGACAATATTCTCATAGTAAAGTTGTGACCACGACAATATTCCCATAGTAAAGTTGTGACCAAAACAAAATTCCTATAATGAAGTCGCTACTGTTTCAGTAGCTGTCTATTGGGTAGTGTCCGATCATTATTAGCTGGTGAATTCACACCTTTATGCAACAATTTGGATTTTAGTCAATAACCCCATTGATTTTAAATTAATTGATTTTCTAGTTCCAGAGGAGGCAATAGGCAACAAATAAGATGAAGGAAAGCACATATGTTCCAACCTTTGGGGAGGGAGGGGTTGCAGTGGAACAAGCACCCCCTGGCAGTGACATCATCAGCACACACCCACTTTCTTTTTATTGGCTGGGTGTCAGGGACATTAAAGACATCACTAGTACCCTGACTGCTTTGATTTGATTTGGCTGGGCATTAATAAGAAGCTGGGGGGAGGACAGGGGGACTCTGGACTTAGAGATGATGACCGCAGGATAGTCGCTTTTTTGGGTTCCATCCAAATCTTGGGGGGTATAAAACAAGCCCTAAAAAATAAAGCAAAAAATCTCAAAAAAAGCAAAGATCAACAGCAAACTGCCTTAAATTTTGCAATATATAAACATGAAATCCAGGGGGAAAAAAAAATTCCTGTCTAATTTAAAGAACTCTTGGTACTAACCTCAAGGAAACAAATATATTATTTTGCTTTGTAAAAATAATTGTGAATTTGATTTGACAATGTAGAAATGATTCTGAGGTTATTATGTTCTGCCAGTGAAACAATCCTAACAAGTTTATTGGTAAATATGTTACTGCCAGATAAGACCAGTTCTATTTTTTCCCACAGCTAAATTTGATAATGATGATGATGATTATAGTTGATGATGATAATTGATAAAGATAATCGATAATGATGATGATTTTGGTGATTGACATGATTATGGTAATTACATCACATAATGGTTTTAATTGGTGAAGATAGTTATGAATGATGATTTGTATAATGAGTGTGAAGATAATGATAATGTTTCAAGATGATGATGATGACATTGATGATGACATTGATGAAGTTGATGATGACATAGTGAGAAAAAGTCTTTAGAATTGTAGATGCAAATGATAAAGAGTACATTTCACAATTTAGTGGCTTCCTCATCCTATAGATGTTAATAGGACTAATCCTAAAATAGGATATTAGAAGGAAAGGAGTATTACTAGAGATATGGAGTGGGCTTCCCAGACCCAGATAACCACTCTACCCTCTTGTCATAGTTATATCCATTTCTCTGTTGTACATGAATAGTTCATGACCTCATTAGCTGCACAGAATCTCCCAGCACTCCTAAACATGCTCATTCAAGAGACTAATATTCTGGAATGTATCTTTTTCCATGACTACATTAACACATGCCTATTTACATGTATTTCACATATTGAAAGTGATATGTCAAATTCAAATGTTTATTCTCACACATTTCTTGTCGGTATCTTTGTATTTTGTATTTCGGAGGAGTGACATAACTCTACAGCTACTTTGGGGGGGAATTGACATCAAAAGTCCAGGCTTGGTTATGATATTTGATTGTGGAGAATGACTTTTAATTCTAAAACTTAGCTCTGTCTTGCAGAATTATCCCTAGAGTGTGATTATTTGGTAGCAAACCCCTTAATACTAAAGCTTTCTTTCATAAGCATCTTTTATATAGAAAGAAGGTGGAAGAAACTACAGCTACATTAAATGGAAGCTGTCTTCAAAAGCACTAGGGCAAACAGCCCCATGGTACATGTCTTGCTTCTGGTAAGCAGTTTGGAGATACAGTACTTCTGTTACTTTAATGAATGCCCCTTACTTCACAGAATCCTGGTACATTGTAAGAACATCTGAATTATACAATGACCATTCCCCGGATTGCCAAAGAAAATGTATTACTGGCTTCATCCTATCAAGGCATGGGAATGTCTTCTTCCTTACGTACTGAACCAAAGTTATTCAAGAACCCTTCTTTCGTTTCAGTCTCACTGGCTGACTTTTCATTCTGTTACTCGGCAGTCATTTTGATGCTGAACAGCAAATCGCTTACACTCTTTTTCCTTCTTCTTTTTATATTAATATTAAGAAATAAACATAGCAATTTGTCTTATAAAGGCTGCCGCCAGCAGCCGCAGCTGTTCTGATTATTCCTATTGTACATCATGGCTCACTGCACCTTGTCACTGCTTTGCAAGGAAATGTAAAGCGGTATTGCTTCTGCCTCTGCTCATATGGACTGTTTTCAGAAGACAATACGTTGGCAGCATAATGCACTCAATACCTGTTATTATAGCGTATGACAGTAAAATCAGGGGTTCTTCTGATAAATGATGAATTAATAATTAGTCTTTGTTCCTTGCAGTTGAAACACATCTCAGTACCTTAAATTCCCAGTAAAGGTACATCTACAAATCTATAGTTTAATGAACTGATACATTTTATTGTTTAAGCCTATGGGAAAATGAATTGTGTAGGTCGAGTTCAAGAAGAGCAGGTGTGTAATGATACAGTGATGCAATATTCAAACCGATGACAGCTGGAGGTGGAGTGAATAACAGTGACACACAGATTCAAGAAACAACAGCTATGTATATCATTTTTGACAACAATATTTTCTCTAGTAATTTTATTTCGTTATTGCTTCTAGTATTACTATTATGGTAATATTAGGTAGTGGCAGAGTTTGCTGTAGATATTAAGGCATTAAGAATGGTTGGATCAGACAGATTACAAATAGGGAGACCATATAATTTCTCCAGCAGACAAAGATTATGAAACAAAGCTTATTTAAGTAACCAAGCTCAGCTATTCATTAATTCTAAGCAGTGCTTTTTTTGTAAAAAAAAATATTTTCCTGTACACAGGAAATTAATTTCTCATAAATATTAGTATAATCAATAAGCATGTCACAGGATTAAAAGATATTGAATGGCACAACAGAGGCAGCAAGAAGATAAATGACGTCAAGAATAACTAAGAAGAGCTAATACCAGTACAACAATCATTTTAAGTTCTCAGCAGTTAGATGTTAGAATACTTTTCCCTGCGCCACAATGTGACACTAGCTGTAGTCAGAAAATAGCTCCTAATGCATTTCTTTGTAACCCCAACAATAAAGTGTAATTAATTAATTTCAAACTGAAACTGCATTTCTTTGTAACCCCAACATTAATGTGTAATTAATTAATTACATACTGAATATAAATAAATTTTCATAGCTGAAAGTAATTGATTTAACAAATGATCAGAATAGAAATGAACTACATACCGAACAATTCCAGAAGATGGTAATCACGCAGAGTGGTAGGGTAGCTGCCAGAGGTGCAGTAGCGTGGAGTCTGGACAAGGTAGAAAATCATACACGTTCCGCATGTAAGAGGCTTCTTCTCGCGGGACTGTCAGAGACAGGGCCGGGCCAAGGTTTTTTGGCGCCCTAGGCGGAGTAATGAAATCGCACCCTCACAGTTTTTGATGACACCTGCATAATCCCACTTTCAGACTCTCAGCCTGCTGCACTGCTTAGTAGGCTAGTAGTGCTTCTATGCAGTGGTGGCCCGATGATCTGATTCTTATCCTCTGTGCACTGCTCTGTCTGGGAACTCAGGGGATTAGAATCAGATCATCGTCACCTCTGCATAGAAGTACCAGCAGAGTGCAGGCGTCTTACTCCCCAGTGCTCCTATTAGGATGTAATCCTCAAGCGCTCCCCTTAGCCTTGTATAATCCCCATAAGCATGTGCAGTCCTTTTCATTACTTGCCCCACAACTTCCTCCCACACTTTGCTGCATCCGCAACCCCCCTCCCACTCTGTGCTGTCCCCACAA
>WMED01022781.1:1404-11593 GCA_019650415.1 Pipa parva | reverse complement strand
ATATATACACACACAGTATATACACACATATATATATATACAGTATATATATATAATACAAAGTTGAACCAACAATAAGTACAAATCTTTGCATGAGAGTACAAATAAAGCATTTAAGAACATGTTTTCCAAAGGAACTATCACTCCCCTGCAGAAGATTTCTTGTGTAGTTTACCGGTAGTCTAGAATGCACTAGGGACTAGGGCATATGTTGAAACATATAACAAAGATGTATGTGTTAAAGGCATATCTCGCTGGTTCAGAAAGTGTGTTAATGTAATGGGAACAGTCAGATAGTAAAAGAAGATTTTTTGTGTAGTTTAGTCTAGAATGCACTAGGGCATATGTTGAAACATATAATAAAGATACATTTAGAAATATGGGAAAATTGTTGTGACTTTACAATGGGGAAATTGTACCAGATTTGCTATGGGAATCCACTATTTGTGAATTAAACAGTCGAATTTGCACCTTAGTGAATAACCCCCTGTAGTGTGGTGACTACCAAAGATGATCTGGGGGCCAGAATAGGCAAATGTGTTCATTACCTTAGGAGGAAATAGTTCCAGGCTAATGAAGTGCAGATCTATTTATTCAGTCATCAGGACAAACAATTCTCAAGGAAAGCTATAAACAGAACTGCATTCAGCAGGCAAAGTTATTAGTCAGTAGAACAAATTATAATGTTGTCCCAAACACAGCAAAAAATATTTCTAAATGTACCTTTGTTATATGTTTCAACATATGCCCTAGTGCATTCTAGACTAAACTACACAAATCTTCTTTTACTATCTGACTGTTTCCATTACATTAACGCACTTTCTGAACCAGCGAGATATGCCTTTAACACATACATCGCGTTCATGAGGCCTTTCCTTTTGTTTCAGGTTCTGAGGTAAAGTATATTCACTGACTTTTTTTTGTATTTTTATTTTAACTAAAAGGTATCAGTGCCAATGCCAACACAACACATGTGGAGAAATCTGTGACCAATGCTGTCCTGGGTTTAATCAGAAGCGATGGCAGCCGGCTAGTATTAGCACTGCTAATGAATGTGAATGTAAGTTAAATATAGTCAGCATTTTGCAGATCTGTTTCCCCTAGCTGTATATCCCTTTGTACTATTGCTGTTTTAATTTGAATTCGAGTGTTATCTGGCTTTTTACAATATATACATTTTTATAAAGACTTTCAGCATGTGTAAATGCATAGGGTGCTGTCCCAGCAAATCATGTCTCTATACTTAGTGGCTTCTTAAAATGAACCACATGATTATTAAATACATATAATATCCGGGCAAACCTAAAATAAATCCACTTAGAATCAGCTTCACTAAATATACAGATGTAATTTTCAATAAATCTTTTCAATACTTTATCAGCTCAAATGTGTCACCATCACAACTGTGAAAACAGGATGAAGAGTAATCAAACACACATCCTTGCACTATGTGACCTGCACAGTCACTACGACGTGTAGGTTCCATTACTTTAAAAACATACTAAATAAGTGGCTCCTCTGAGTTCACAGACAGGAGAGGAGAGTCTTTTCTTAAGTCCCACTCAGTTTACATATTTCATGACTTTACTGTACTTGAGGAAGTGTTGGTTCAGTTGGTGTCTCTGTATGGTGATAATCTTTTTCCAAACTACAAGTCATATCCCTTTCTCCTCCCAACCATTCTATACCATTTAAAATTATATAAAGGGCTTAAGATTCAAATTTCCCAGTTAAATTCCAAAGTGCCCAGTCATCCAGTTATGTGGCAGAGTGCCCAGGTATTGCTCATTTCTCATATATCTGATATATTTGCCCAGTCACATAGTTACATGGCAATGTGCCAAGATAATGTTTATTGTCTAGTTGTCCTGTTACATTACAACATGCCCAATTATTGCACAATATCTTCTTTTCAAAATACAGTACATTGTGGCCATGCAATGTTGGGTCTGTCTCTTCATTGGAGGAAGGGCGTTTCGTTAAATGCACAAATATCGTTGCCTAGTTGTGCAGTTTATTACAAGCTGTTATTTCTGAGTGCCTAATTATGCAGTTACAATTCACAGTGCCCAGATAAGTGCATAAGTGCAGAGATACTGTCCAGTTCCTTACTATATCTCAGTGTCAATAGATGTTACATTTGAAACCTCCCAGTTCTGTAATGAAATTTAGTGGAGTTACAACTCTACTTACATTTCAGTGATAGTATTTGTGATAGAAAAGTAAAAGAACTAATTATGAAAATGGTGGGACATTCAGAAGAACAGTGCAAGATGTTAAAGGGAGACTGATGGGGGTCATGGAAAGCAACAGTTATAAATACTGCATATTCCCTCGCTCACCATAATTATATAGCTGGCTCCCATTTTTAAAAACAAAAAGCAGCTGTTTACAATTAGGTAGTCTTATATCAGTTTTCTAATGGTCCATCCATTGGATGCAACTGGATTCAACATCAGGGTGTGAAGGGTACAACATTTTGTGCTTGGATTGGTAGAGAGACACACAAGATTCCTTTCTCAAACCCAAGCGCAGAATGTTGCACTCTTGTTCTTGGAGTTTTGATTAGTTTTATGCTTTTTCTTTACCAAAACAACAGGTCTTCTTCCACGTTATGACTTAGATAGAGACTGTCTTTATAACAGAAAGATATGGATGATACCCTGACACAGACTGTAAAAAACAAATGTCATCATTGCAGCCTAGTAAGCCTGTAGGTGTTTTGTTCCGCTAAAAGACTCTGCAGGTGTATTTTCAAGTGGTACTATCAGAGGTAAAAGGGTTCTGATTGGAAACCCAAGCAAAATTATTTAACACATTCAGCAAAATGCCTTAAAAGGACAGTAACACCAATTATATATTAAATATTTTTTTCCAAAAATTCTAAATTATGTCTATACAGTACGATATTAACCTATTAAAAATTTGGCTTTGACTTCTTAAAAATGTGTTGTCTAAAACACCATATAAAACAATGGGACAGGTTAAGGTTTGTTTAATTTGCATAAGCAAAAAAGAATGTACATCCAAATAATTTCAACGACACCCTTATGAAAGGTGAATATACCCCCGAGAAGCTGCACCTCTACCTCACAACTATGGTCCAATAAAGGGTTTATATACCAGGATCTGCAAAATGCGTTTGTGCGTTTTCTTCTCTTCAATAATCTACATATATGATGATAAGTTGCCTAACTTTTAAGAATCTTGCTCCACCTCTAAGGAAGGGAATTGGTGTGCACCACAAAATATTCCTTTAATACTGATACCAACAAACCTTCTTTCAGCTTGTCACTGGGGGCCTAAACCCTGGAATGAGCTACTACAAAGGCAAGGTGAATGTAGTTGGCAGGTGACAAAAGGGGTAAAATAAGGTCCCCTTGGTCTACAACTATTAACTAGCAATAAACATAAAAGATTTCTATGGGATAGTAAGAAAACCATTTCCATGTGAGACTCTGTATAAAACTCGTTTCACAATAATCAGATGAGTAAGTAGTAAACTTTTCTTCCAACAGCTGACAATAATTACAAGTAATATATGTCTGCAGTATAAGTACTTAGCAGATACTGTATATTTTTGTATAATAAGTCTTTATTTTGTGTATGTTTTCATTAGGCAAATACTTTCTCTTATCTCTTTGTCCTAGATTTCATACACCTACATGCAGCTATTTAGCAAAGCTTAGCATTTCACAAAATGACTACCCCCACCCTATGTCTAGCCATGTTTGATTACTTGTAATGACATTCCAGTTCTGCATGGTTTTTAAAGTGTAAAACAGTTTTACACTGAAAAAACAACATGTGTCAGTACTCAATGCTTGGTAGAAGCAGCTTGTTTTAAGAGCTTGTGGCTACATGAAAACCTTAAACTATGTAGGCAGATGTGCATTAGTTAGGATACCTGGAGTCAGAACTCAGTGTCTTGATAAAGGGCATAAGACCCAAAACATGTAGTGTTTATACCTTCACCCAATAAAGGGTTGCAGCACAGCTGCCTGTGTGTGGTTCTTCATTTCCATTATTGTGAAAAAAGTAGTTTTTACCATTGAAATTTTATATTGCCCTTATGATATACAGATCTCTGGGGTCCAGAAAAGAAATGAATAACAATGTTTTGATTTTATGTTCTTATATTTTCTTAGTCAATCCTGTTTTGTGTTTGAGATGTTGGGGTAAACTAAGGCGTTATCCACAATAAACTATCTAATAGCAGACTGTTATGTGTTTGTTCCATAGTTTGTAACTGTTATGGACATGCATATGACTGTTACTATGATGCTGAAGTTGAAAACCGCAAGGGAAGCCTAGACATCCATGGACAGTACCGTGGTGGAGGAGTTTGCATCAATTGCCAGGTATTACATTTAATGGCTGTACTCCTGGGGTTAAAGGGGTTTGTATGCTATTAGGCCAGGGTTGCACGGGTCAAAAATAAGCCTGTAGGTTTTTTGGGGTTTTTTTGTGGTAAAATACCTACAAGCATTTTTGTAGTGGTGCTGTTATACTACAAAGGTTAGTCAATGGGGCACACTTTGTTGCTAAGGAAATATGCAGCAGCAGCAATGGCCACTGGGTAAAGTAATGTATTTTGAAATGTTCTAAGCAATGCAATGAACATCAAACAAAATCCTTAAAAATACATTTCCCATTGAGAAGTTGCTACTTATAACCAACATTATTATTCCCTTTGGACCATTTTATATCAATCTACTTTATATTTTTCAACATTGCAGGATAATTGAATTCCAAACCCCATCACGGAAGAGTTAAACCAAATATGTATGTCTTCCATAATAGTCAAAATTAGCACAAAAGCCTGAAATCATTCTGACTGAATCCTGGATTTTGTACATGTGTGATGCAACTGCTCTAAGGTCTTTCCCCAAAACATAAAATTTCTCTCAGAATTGAAGCATAAATAGGAAACATTCCTTTTCTAATTTATTTCTTACCTACATATTAGTAGATTTGTTGTTTTTTTCAGCAGATTGAATAAAGTTATTGTCTTAGATGGATTTTCATGCAATGTAATAGTTTGTTTAGGGAGATTTACTTCCAATGAGACAGCAGTTTTTTTTCACTCACTGCCAACTATGATTAAGTAGCTTTAAAGGGTTCAGATCTGGTTCTTTTCAGAGATCTTGATTTGAAAGGCTAATGAACATCTGGGAGTCAGTTTAATGTCCCCTTTTTCACACATCTGTGTGTGTTATGTCTCACTGCTATAAACTTTGCATTCTACCAAACCCAAATATCCATTATAAAAGCTTTTTATATTGTTACATAGGGGTATTCAAAGTATGACTAAGGCTAATGTGAAGGACAAGGGTAACTTGGCTTCCTATTAGTTTATAAATATTCGCCAGGGCCTTAGTGCTAATGAACACTGAGGTGTACGAATGCCTAAATAGGGTTGACACTAAAAAGGCTGCTGGTCCGGATGGTGTCCCTGGCATGGTACTAAAAGCATGCTCTGCACAACTGGCTAGTGTGTTCACGGACATCTTCAACTTGTCACTTACCCAAGGCACTTTCCCAATCTTCTTCAAATTGGCCTTTATCATCCCTGTCCCCAAATCTCACTCTGCTCAAAAACCAAACGACTACAGACCTATCGCCCTAACCTCTCTAGTCCCCAAGTGCCTAGAGAGACTAGTGCTACATCACTTGAAGTCAGTTCTACCTGTCTCCATTGACCCCTTCCAGTTTGCTTACAGGAAAAACAGATCAACCGAAGATGCCATCACCACATCCCTGCACACTGTCCTCACTCACCTCGAGCACCTCGAGGAGAAGAACTTCCACGTTAGGATGTTGTTCATCAATTTTAGTTCCGCATTCTATACCATTCTGCCACTTAGACTTATCTCAAAACTGGAACAACTTGGCATTGACGCCTTCATGCGGAACTGGACACTAAACTTCCTAACGGATAGGAGACAAACTGTCAGAATAAACAATTCCGTCTCCTTCAAGATTTGTCTCAGTACTGGTGTGCCCCAAGGATGTGTCCTCAGCCCATTTCTATACTCACTCTTCACATACGACTGTCTGGCCTTACACAACTCTAACCGCATCATCAAATTTGCTGATGATACAACTGTTATCGGCCTCATCCGTGGGAATGATATTACATCATATTTGGATGAGGTTCACAATCTTGTTACCTGGTGCAGCACTAATACGCTCTCCCTGAATACCAAAAAAAAAACAAGGAACTGATCATTGATTTCAGGAAAAAAGACCATACATACATGCATCCCTCTGTCCGGATCAACAACACTGAAGTGGACAGGGTTGACAGCTTTAAATTTCTGGGAGTACACCTATCCAGCAATCTAACATGGTCCCTAAACTCCTTGAAATAATTAAATAAAGCCCATCAAAGGCTTTATCGTCTCAGGCATCTCAGAAGAAGCTCTATAGAAAGCATACTATACTTTGACTGATCCAATTCCAACCCTTTTATTGCCAAGTGACTTTCTGTGCCACAGTAGTAAAAATCCCAGATAAGGTTGGAAACCTTTGAACAGGTCTAATGGAATATTGTACATTAACATTTTGCTTGGTCTGTGAGATGTTTAACATTCTGGCCCATAAACAGTAAAGTGCAATCTAGCATATTCCTAAATGCCAGGTCAAAAACATACAACAGAGGTTCCCTCAAGTTATCAAACTGGTGTTGGTTTTGTGACATAGAATGAGATTAGGACAATGACTTGTACTATAAGAGGAGCAAGTAAGTTAAAGTAACATAGGAAACCTTCTGAGGCCCTGAACAAATAGAGCACCCCAACATTCTCCTTTGTTTTCCTAACATCCACACCCCAGCAAGCAATAGTAATAATATGAACTTTAACCTTTCTTGTATAATTCTTAAAAGCCAGTGTACAAAGTACTGTAGGTTGTAGACACCACAAAATTAAGCAGTCTGTATAGAAAAGCTGAAGCTCTTCTGATATAAATTGATTTAGTTATACAGCAAACCGTTTGGGAAACCTTCATCTGTAAGCTTTCTTGTAATCTTTGTGGCGATGGAAGTCTTTTTTGTAATATTTTTTTCTTATTTCCCTGTACTAAAGCATAACACAGCTGGTGTGAATTGTGAGAGGTGTGTGGTGGGATATTATCGGCCATATGGTGTTCCTAAGGAAGCTCCTGATGGATGCATACGTAAGTCATTTATTTATCATAAATATATTCTTCTGCAAATATGGTTGCTTGCCAGAATGTGTTTATTTATATAGCAGAAGAGGTCCTACCCTACATAGTAAAACTGTAAAAGATATCTACTGGTTGTCCTGCACTAGTTTGCTTTAATAACAAATATCACCTCTCTCCTTATATTGCTGGCATCAGCCTTTCACTCCCTTGACAGTAGGCAAAGGCCCAGAAGCACTGTCAAGATCATAACATTTTTTCTGTTCATATTGTTTCCCTGCATGCGCTAAGCTATGCAGTGACAGGGGAATGACAGCTACTGATGTCAGCACTGAGAAGGAGCAATGATTATCAATGCTTTACGAAGGATAGTATGAAAATAATAGTGCTAATAGTGCTTAAATAAAATGGAGTTGCAACAATTTGATGTTGCATTGTGCAAAAAGATTATATTAAGTTTTCTGTAAAAAATGTTATTAATTTAAGGCAGTAGTTCCTGTGGGGCAAGAGTTACAAGAAGTGTCTGATTTTTCAAATGCTCATATTTCCAGCTTGCAATTGTAGCCCTGACAAGTCGGATGGATGTGAAGAAGGATCAGGCAGATGTTTTTGCTTGCTGAATTTCAGCGGGAACAACTGTGAGCGATGTGCTCAGGGTTTCTATAATTTTCCTGTGTGTTTGAGTAAGTATTAGGAAACACCCTTTTTTGGAATAATTCTAGGATTTCAACTGTTTTAGGCTACCTTAAAGCAGTGATACCCAACCTTTTTTGGCCTGTGGGCCATATAAAATTGCGACACATATGTCAGGGGCTGCTTCAAAGTTGAAACTTTTAAAATCTTGACCACGACAAATTTTAAAGTAACAGCTATGACAATTTCCATAGTAAAGTCACGACTGCGACAATATTCTCATTAGAAAGAAGTGACTGCGACAGTAACAGTCTATTGTGACTGTCTTTAGCTGGAGAATTCACATTTATACGCAACATTTCGGATTTCAGAATTTGGGCCACGGGCCAGATAGTACTGCGTCGCGGGCCAGATATGCCCCGTGGACCGGTAGGTTGGGCATCACTGCCTTAAAGGAACCAAAAAGTTACAGGGGATGAAGGAGGAAACAGATACAATTTTTTGCAAATACACCTGCTTTTTGCTACTAATCAGTTATCTTTGCATTGATAGGGTAGCACAAATAGTAACCTTGTTCCAAACGGTGTGCAAATGGGGTACACTGTAAAAATGATGCAATTGCAATTCATTAAGATTTCACTTATTAAAAAATAAGTGAAAGAGAGAAAGAGCCCCAGTAATAATCTGGCTGTAAATTGAAAATAAATAGAACTGGATAATAAAATATAATGCAAAAAATATTTAACATTGCCAAATAGGCAACTAACTGCTAAACAACTAAATTGTTCCTCTAAGCTAAGGCATAGTAATGTTAGATGATTTCTCTCAATGAACACAAAAAAAAAAAATCTGAATTTGTTGCTCAGTTTGGCCAGTTTATATCAGCTTAGGTGCCAGTGTATGTATAGATACTAGATAGTCATCCAGAAAGTTAATCCAATTGGATCTGATTGAAACACTGGTCTTTGTTCCATGCAGTTCCTGGAAACTATATAAATTATGGTTGAATAATGTCAGGAAATAGAGAATTCTGCTGGGTGGCACAATAAACAGGCAGGTCTTGCTTTGTGTATCAAAGAATCTGCCGGTAGTAATGAATCCAGAGCCTGTTGTAAATATTGATGTTCTTAGTAATGCATTGTTTGATCTTAGGGAGGAATTTGGTTCCATTGAAAAACAGAACATAGTGAATCATATTAAGTATGTGAACTTTGCTTCATTTTACAAGGTTACTTACAATAAAAAATATTGTGCTGCAGTTTGAGAGGAAACATTGATTAATGCAGGAATGCTTGGGGTTTTACATCTGTAAATTTCCCAGGATCCTTAGCCAGTCAATTACTGTGGAATATTATGAAAATCTGGAAAAGATTATATATGTAGAAACATAGATACTAGTGCTGATACACATAGCAAATAATCAGAGACTTTGTTATATTACCCCAACTGTAGTAAATTAGCATTGTCTTCATATAACAATACCATGCTTACCTTTTGTGGTCATAAGCTAATATTTTTTCTCTTTGTATGGAATTAAATGCCATAACAAAGATAACATTGAGACATTGCATGATAAGATGAATTTCCTATTCCATGGTTTGGGTGGCAGAACAGAAATCCTGTCTTTGTAAGGAAACATTTCTTCCTATATGCATCTCCTTGGATCTCCACCAGCTGCCATTGTATATTGGCACTATATAATGCCGCTATACAATATGGTAAATACATGGTGAACATGTAGATCCTAAAAGAATCTCAGAGTACTTTCACAACATGTGGCATTAAGCATCTTTTGGCTCAGTCCCTTCCTCTTATGACTAATGTACATTATTTCACATAATATAATGCACAATATTGCACATAATATAATGCACATTATTTTTCTTGCCTCTTGTTTTCTTTTTATAATTTCATTGTTGTGCATAATTGTCCAAGGTTTTTGAGCTGTTTGAAGTATTTATATTAATTATTTGTTAAAGGGACATATAGGCAGTGGCGGATTAAGTATACCTTTGGCCCAGGGCTGTTTTGAAGATATGGGCCACCACATGCCTGCTCCTAACTCCTCCCACAGTCTAATCTCAGTGGGTTA
The DNA here is from genome assembly GCA_019650415.1 of Pipa parva. Classification (NCBI taxonomy): domain Eukaryota; kingdom Metazoa; phylum Chordata; class Amphibia; order Anura; family Pipidae; genus Pipa; species Pipa parva. Next base: position 1,701 of record WMED01022781.1, on the reverse strand, counting down.
TTCACTAAAGTCCAAATTGTTGCGTATAGGTGCGAATTCGCCAGATAAAAACAGTTGCAATAGGCTGCTACTGTCGCAGTCACGTCTTTATAATGAGAATAATGGTGCAGTTACGACTTTATTATGGGAAAATTGTCGCAATCTTAACTTTGAAAATTTGTCGTGACTTTATAATGGAGAAATTGTAGCGGATTTACTATGGGAATCTGCTGTTTGCCAATTAGACTGTCGAATTCACACCTTAATGAATAACCCCCTCAGACTCTGCCCATGACCTCCTTCATACCGTGTTTCCCC
>WMED01022780.1:0-11593 GCA_019650415.1 Pipa parva | reverse complement strand
CCACACTTTTTGCCCCTCCTTCCTAGTCCCTACCCTCTGAAGGAGGGGGGGGATTGCTATCCTAGTACTGGCCTCCCTCCTTTCCCCTGTTCCTCCCTCCTCCGAACGGGTGTTTATGCTGTAGCACTTAGCGCTACAGCGTCCCTCCTCCCGGCCATGATGTCATTTCCTGTGAGCGCCAGGAAGTTATATCATTACTGGAGAGGGAGGAATGAGCGCTACTGCAGTGACAGCTGGAGCGAGGAGGAGGTAGGTAAGGAAAAGAGAGGGGCCAGTACTAAGATAATGCCCCCTCCTTCTGCGCCCTATGCAACCACCTACCTTGCTTACCCCAAGGCCCGGTCCTGGGCGTCAGTATCACTTTACTTCTGCATTCATTAACAATATTTGTTAGCTTTAAACTGTAGTATTTAAATAACTATCAATGTAACTAACCAGTCCAATTTGTGAATTTTCATTTTTTGGTTTAAGAGTGTCACTGAATACCAACAGCACATTTTAGCTGGATGCTTAATAAACAAGCTACTTTGAATACAAAATTTACAGTGAAAGAACAGCCAAACAGAAAAGCAAATAAATAACAATATCTAGCTTCCATCAGTCAGAGAATACCCCCTATAGATCCCACCCTATCATTCCTGATGAGAATATGTATTTTATTCTGAAATAAGACAAAATAAAATTAGTGGTATTTCATGTTTTTTCTGTATAGGCAACCTTGTATATATTCATGGGCCCTGTTCTTCCAGAAGTTCAAAATGTCAGAAAAGAATAAATACACATTTTTATTCTCTCTTTTAAATTTAAAAATCTGTGTCATGTAGCCGAACACAAGTGACTGTACCGCAACATGGAGTTTCTGAGCGTGTATTTCTTCATACAAAATATGTAGGATGCTCGGGAACATGCATACTCTGTCTTTGCCAGAAAACTAAATATAAATATCTGAACGTAAAATCACACGAAAAGACAAAGAGGATACGCAGAGTAATAAAAATCACTGGTGAATTGTTCTTTCCTCACTTAAACAACATAAAAAGCAAATTGATGTCAAGTGCCCATGCTGTTTTTATATAACATAAGAATTTTAAATCTATCCCTTCTTATAATTGTGCAGTGCAATACATTGTTACAGCTCTGCACTAACAATGTTCCTCATTTTATTTACTTTAAACTATAGAAAGATGTAATGGAGCAGATGGAATGTGCATTGTTGTCTATTATGTCAAACATATGTTACAGACAAAAAAAAAAAACTAGTAACAAAAATCCACCGCCAGAAAGCAAGACCTGCAAACAGCTTGGCAATGTACTTTTATGAACCAAACAGCCAGGGAAAACATGGTTGATACAGTTAAGATGCTTGTTCTTCTCAGGACCTGAGATCCTGCATATTTAACCTTGCAGGCCCCAGTGTAATTGTAGTCAAAGTACAGGCTGTGCCGTAGATTAAAACACATAACTAGGGTCTAGTTTTGGAGTGGGAATGTGCAGTGTTGCCAGTACCCTTAAGAGCCAGTAGTACTTTTTCTCTTTGAAGTGCTTGTTCCTCTTTTTGCTAACTGCAGACATACTTGATTTTCTTCTTAAACAATAAATGCACCAAGTCTACCTCAACTGAAATTGTTTTATTTGAACCCAAGAAAATACATTGCCATCACTAGGGTTAAAAATCACACATTTTTTTTAAAGACCTTTGTCAGTTTAGTGTCATGGTTGCTTTTATTGGTCATGTGCAAGTGAGAGAAGTAAAAATGTTGAGATTGCCAGAGTATACACTTTTGTTAGATAATGAGTTCTGTTGTGTTAAATTAATTGTCACTTTACATTGATCAGGAGTAAAAAAAGGTTCACCTGCCTAAATATTGCTGACTGCATACATCTGTTTTTTAAAGTAGAATATATACAGTATTTAATAGATTTTTTTTTGTAGTATATAATTTTTACTAATTTTAATCCTATTGCAAGTTACAACCAGTTTCTTACTGCTGATTCACTCTCACCTACTTCCTCTTCAGCGGTTGGAATCTTAAGCCAGGGATTTGACTGACAGCCTTGCAAATTCTGAATAACCAATTCAAAACTTGCAGTTGTGCAACCTTACCTAATTATTTCCACTTTATTTAGAATTCCCAAGTTTGGGGATCAAGTTGCTGACTTGGGATTCCATACTGAACAGATAAAGAGAAAATAGATAACAGAGAATTCTGGGTCTTATTTAAGAAAGTTCCTGCAAATGAAAATATCTATGAAAATATGTACTGTATATAATTTATATAGGTAAAAATTGATATGGAGACTTGACTTTTTTCTTAAATGCAATGCAATGTAATTGATATCATAGAAGTTAGAATTTAGAATTTTATGTATTACTAAACATTAGGGGCCTCATTGACAAAAGTCTGAGTAGTAGAGCTATTGTCACGGATATAGTGGACTCTCTTATCACCATGGTGTTGACACAGGTTTATCTGAGGTGTGGAGTCTAAGGAGCTTCCGGTCTTCACCTTTGCCCCCGCAAGGGGGTTTGGCCTTTGAAGCAGGGAAACTCCTAGGTCGTGGCCCTCAGACTCACCCTTCGTTAGTGATAACTGGATACTCAGGAATAATAGGTACTGTCCCTTTAAGAGCAAACTAGCACAAGGAGATGCAGGTAGCAGGAGGACACAGGAGCAGTGAAAAATACTGGGGACTGATTATAGGGCTAGGAACTGAACAAAATACTAGGAGCCTAAAGTTGGATGACATTCAGGCAATGAGTACCAGAAAACACTGGCTTTTAAATCCCCCACTGGCCACAAGGGGGAGGAACAGGTGTCGTTGCCTAGCAATGATGCATGTCCATCAAAAATGGGCTGCCAGCGTCCCATGCTGTGTATATGTGGAAGGAGACTCTGTGGTAACTGTAGGCAAGGCAGGCACTCTCTTTGTAAAACGATTCAGAATAACTCCAGAGAGGAGACAGACGCCGCTGGATCATGGTGCAGGTATGTAACAGCTATGAATTTGTGTTTATTCTCCACTTTCCCATGTTCTCTTATTGAGCAAACTGTGAAGTAGCAAATACGAGACCAATTTGGGCAACTATGAAAGTCGCGATCTTATGAAGCTCTTCACATCATTTTGTATGTAGTACACAGGTACTTCTAATATTGACTAAGTAAAGGAGTGGTGTGAAGGTGTAAAGGCAACTAGGTGCACTGCTCCAAATTCACCTATTTGACTTCGCCACTTCAGACTGACGAATTTGGGGGTTGATGGGCAGGGCTCCAGTGTTGCATAAGGTGAATATTCAGTCAAAAAGGACAGTGGTGACTGCGACTAAGTGACAACATCACCTAGGTGACATAGAGATAGATAGAATATTGTATGTATGCATAATTTTATTTATAAAGCGGTACAAATTTACACAGCGCCTTACAGTTCAGCACTGCAAGTATAATACAGACATGAAAAAAATTAATTAAACAATACAAGTACTATATAATATTACAAGGATAATTTACTTTAAGTGATAGGTTGCAGTTGACACAAGAGGCTGACCCATAGAGCTTACAATCTAAATATGTTATTATTTGAATACTGACAGAATACAGTTAGTGAGATAGGATGAGACTGATGTCATTGCCCTGCACTTGATGAATTCGCTTCACTCTGCATCCTACTTCTTTCTGACTGATGTCACGAGGAGTGCTTGCTTCTGAATGCCGGCTAGCACTGGGGTAGTGCTCTCCCCAGCGCCTCTGGGTTGCCAGCCAATCCGGAGCCGCTGATGTCACGTATGACATCAGCGGCACCAGATTCAAAAGGGGATGAGCACTGTAACACAGTGCTCTAGTGTTAATGTCATTTGTCTTCAGTCTGAGTTGCTGCTTCACTGTGCTGCTGCTTGTGTTTTCTTAGAAGCTACTGTTCCAGCTTCAGCTTTGCCTGCGGACCTATCAAGTGTCAGCTGTTTGGTCTAGCCTGCTAGAATATCTTCAGATTAGCTGTGTACCATCTCTCCTGACAGCTCCAGTGTTTGGTCTCACTACTTTGCTCTTAAAGGCACGATATACTCCATGAGATCCAGTGAATGGTAGTTCTGCAGTTCCTGTATCCACCTGTGTTTCCAGTATTACAGCCAGCTGCCACCAGTGGGTGGGTTAATCTGAGGGCCTCGACCTGGGAGGTGCCTGCTGCAAAGCCCAATACCTCATTGCAGGAGTTTAAAGGTGAAGACCTGGCCCTCCTTAGACTCCGCGCCTCAGTGTTCTCTTGTGCCAACCCCACTGTGGTAAGGAGAATCCACTACACTTCTGTTTTACACTTTTCCTGCACATGTTCCCATTGTTCCTGTTCTAGTATGCCTCAGTGCCTCTAGAGGTATAACAGTTGCAGGGTGCTCGGTTTCCTTTAGTGGCATCCAGTCCCTTGGTTCCCCATGTATATTTCCCCTGCATTTCACTGCAATTCTTACCAGTGTTTATGTTACAAGTCCCTACACGTGACAACTGACTATGGTGCACTACGCATCCTACAGTGTTCGCCACTGTCTACCTGTTCAACAAGTGTATTCTCCACTTAGTCCCAAGGAACGAATTAGCATCAATTTTGGCGATGCAACTCAAATTATAGCAAGGTAAAATCGACAGGTGAATTCGGAGTTTAGTCAGTGAGGTCCTACATTCTGTATTTTCTATGATAACAAACTGTTGAATAATGTAGGACAGTGATGGCCAACCTTTTGAGCTCGGTGTGTCAAACTATGTCATTTAACAGATTATGATAGGATTAAATTTGTAGCATTCCAACCCAGTGTACATAACTTAAGATAAGAGAGTACAATTACATGCAGTCCTATAAAAATGGTATTAACATATCTGATATGTTATGTTTTGTGTTCAAATGATAAAATTTTCTTTAAATATTTTAACAAAATTATATGTTATAAATTTAATATAATAAAAATGTGTGTTTATATATTGTGCCAACTACTTTTCCACAGGAGAGTAAAGTAAATAAAAGTTGTGGTAACCTTATTGGGAATCTTCTAGTTGTAACCAAAGTGCACTCTTCAGTTCTTCTAATTCTAACAGTAGCACCAGGCCATTTGTTCCTATATTTATAATTACATGAATGAAATGTTTAACGGCAATGCATTATATATCTACTCTTTCTTTGTGAAATGTTTTAGAATTAAAAACAGTATTGTGGGTTAAAACCAAAAAAAAAAGAGAGGCTTTGTTACTTGTTTAGCAATGCCTGGCAAAGGTTAGGACATAAACATCTGTCATCTGCCATTCATTAATATTAATTATAAATGACCACTGGGTGGTGAATTCCAAGTGCAGCAGCTGGGATCTTTCCAGATCTAACCTCTTTTCAAACTGTGTTTTAAAAAAAAAAAGTGTTATGGTTTAATCTGTTCGAGACTGAGATGTGCTGCACATAAAATATAACAGAAAGACCGTAAGTTTCAGTATAAAATATTTAGTGCCATAAAAATGCAATTGTATTCTTTAAAGGGCAAAAGACTTTTGAATTTGTAAATTGAAGTGTTAGAAATATTTATTTAAATGCAGCAATAATGGACTAGCAACGCAACAATCAGATCAATAATAAATCTAGTTAATAATATACTGTATGTATAAGGACTTAATTACAGTACATTATGTGGAATAAAGTGTGTGCTAAAAAGGAAATATTCACTATTAGTGCGGTTTTCTTTACCAAGCCTGTTCCCATAATTAGACTTTAGTAGGAGTGCACAGCATATTGTGTGCATAGATTTCTTTCTCTCTTTCCTGATATGTATGTATATATTTATTTATAAAGTGCCACTAAGTTACGCAGCACTGTGCAATCCAACAATACAGTTATAATACAGACACTGAAGTGCGTAACAAAGAACAAGTAAAGTAAATTACAAGCATATAATCAAGAAAACACAACACTCAAGAAGAGGTTGGAGGTCCCTGCCCCATAGCGCTTATAATCTAAATAGGAGGAAAACTTACATAAACAGATAAGAGGGTAACAAGTGCAGTAGCATAAAGTGACCGTTCATTTGGCTATAGATGCCAACTAATCTGTATTTATGTCTGTTGGTGGGAGCTCCCACATTGCTTGCTTCTGCTGAGACAAAATGAAATATTCTCCTTAGAGAACTATTTGTAACTGCTCGAGCAGTTCATAACTACTAGGGCTGATATTGTGCCTGCTACCTGTGATGAATTTCATGGATTGCATTATTACCAATTGTGGATTCTGAAAACAATACAAGTTATGTATATTTCCTCGCAGTAAGGTTTTGCAGCGCTCAACAAACTAAAGGAGTATTTAAAATTTGTTAGTTCTAGGGGTGATTCTTAAGGGGTATGGGGAGAAATACTTACCAGTAGGTCTTTTATGATCCAGTGCTGCCTTCTGCTCTCACTAACATACAATTTCTTCTGATCTTGAGAAGGGTTGTAATCCTCTTCACTTCCTGTTCCTGTGTGTTTCAGCACAGTAGAAGATTTCTGATGAAACGCACAGGAACAGAAGTGAAGAAGATCACATCTAAAAATTAGCCTTTAGTAATCCTTTAACAATACAATTATAAAACATGAATAGGAGAAGTGCTCAAAATAGTACAAGCTATGTAAACTACAAGCATAAAACCATGAAAATACTGTACATCACTTCAAGTGCCAGGCAGTGACTAAAACAAGAAGAAGGAGGTCCCTGTCCTGTAGACCTTACCATCTTCGTGATTATTGTGACATGGCTACATCCATGGCTACATCCCTTATAACTATTTACATTGTACATATGCTCATTTTAAAAATATTTTACTATGCTATTTTTTTCTCACAATGCACTTTATGTATTTATACTTATTTATTACTATAATTACCTATTTATATATGTTGACGCTATGTAATCTCACTGATTTGTATTTTTTACTTATACAGTGACAATAAATAATCTAATCAAATCTAATCCAAAACTGACAAATATCTTATACAGAGCTACGTATTCAGTAAAGCGAAGCAAGTAGTTGTCTATTTTTCTGTGATCATTTGTGAACTTTAGAAGATTTTTTCAGTAATTATGTATTATATTTTCTGTGGTAGTTCACATGAGCATTTTAAATGCACAATATACACTTATTAAATAATAAATTGATAATTCAATAATATTTTTTATTTAGTAATTATTCTTATTATTTAGGCCTTTGATGGAGGTGAGACCAGGCACCCATTAACTTTTTTGGTTTATAGAAGACATGTTTGCAAAGTCAGGCATCAGATATAAATGGGGGCTATTCACTAAAGTCTAAATTGTTGCGTATAGGTTTGAATTCGCCAGATAAAGACAGTCGCAATAGGCTGCTACTGTCGCAGTCGCGTCTTTATAATGAGAATATTGTCGCAGTTGTGACTTTATTATGGGAAAATTGTTGCAATCATAACCTTAAAAAATTTTCACGACTTTGCAATGGGGAAATTGTAGCAGATTTACTATGGGAATCCACTGTTTGCGAATTCGACAGTCAAATTTGCACCTTAGTGAATAACCCGAAAAGTGTTACTGTACTGTAAAATTTAGGAAGATCATGTCTGCATTTTTTGAAATATGCATGTATAATAGAAGTTTAAGATTCCGAACATGCAATAGGTAAATTATTGGTTGAAACTGGGCTTAAACTGTAATGTATATGTGTACAATATGATCTGTCCTTTACATCATAACCATTCAGAGAAATTTAGTTTGATGACTCCCCGAATTGTCCCTGTCGGTGATAGGAAGTGTGCAAAATCCCAAACACTATGTCATGTTACAGAATATTTGAAAAGTGAGGTAATTTTAAATAACTCTGTATATGTACATAATAAAAGACTGAACTTATGGTAACAATGTGTTCTAGTGTAACATTAAAATTGATGCTATCATAATATCTAATAGATCCTGATTTATTTTACTAAAACTCACATACATACATCATTGTTTCACATAAAATTATTTGGTTTAAATTTGCAGCCTATGCCTTTCATATTCTATACTAATTTAATCTTTTCACTTTTTGATTTTTTTATACATAGCAAGGATTAACATCTGGTCGTTAATTTAAAAGAGATCCATCCAGCATCAAAGGCAAAATTAGTATGTATCATCGGCTACATTCATAAAAGGATAAAACGTGCATGTCTTAGGGGCTCTGCAGTGGTCCACGTAGATAAAAGGCATCAACATTCCTTAGTTATCATGCCTGAAACCTTCATTTTCCTAAACAAAAAGTTGATGACTAATAGGAAAGGGTATATAAGAGGGCAAGCTGCTTGAGCAAATGCAATCTAAATCGCAGTGACTCCCTGCCATAAATTAAAGTATCTGTGCTACTGTTCCCTGCATATTCTTTTTCTTGAATTTAAAAATTTGCCAGATGTTTTATGAAAAGTTTTGTGTTTTGCAAACATGCCAGTAATTTCACCTCCAGGTACTTAGTTGTCCATCTTTCAAGCAAACCACATGCAGATGGCAGCTTTTAATTTTTTTTTTTTATTGCAATATAGTTTTATACAATTACCAATCTTCCAATGAACAAAAGAACTGCTATGCAAAATTTATTCCCAATTATGTAAACAGTCTTAAAAAACCAGTAACAACAAAAAGATTAAAATGTCTTAAATGCCTTTATAATTAGTATATGTGCTATATGTGCTTCCAAAAATTCTAAATTGAGTCAATAACTTATAATACTTGTAAATAAGTAAACATCTGTTTAGCATATTTTTAAAGCAAAGTAGATTCAAGGGACACGATACAAAAAAGGGGAGGGCAAACTACGGCCCGTGGGCTGAATCCGGCCCACGGACAACTTTGGCCCAGCCCTTCTGCCAGTGTTGGGTGACAGGGCCGGGCCATGAGGTAGGTACGGTAGCTATACTCGCCCCCATCCTCCCTGTCTTGGCTCCTTAGCGCTAGATCAGATGGAGCCGGGATAGGGAAAAGGAGGGGGGTAAGCACCAAGATAGCGCTCCCCTCCTTCAGTGGGTAGGGAGTAGGAAGAAGGGCGCAACACAGTGGGGAGGGGGTATTGCGTGGGAAGTCTGGCCCTCTAAAGCCATTCCTATTTCTCATGTGGCCCCCATGGTAATATTAATTGCTGGGGGGGATCTAGGACAGTGGTGGCGATGGCGTAAGTGCCATCTCTGGCACGCGTGTCATAGGTTCGCCACTGCTGACATAACCTATGGGTAAATCTCTGGTAAGACCATAAAGGATCAGTTCAGCCTCCAGCAGTTATTTTGCATATTATTTTCATTATTAAATACATTTATATTATGTATTGGTATTCAGCAGTTTTCAATGTTAAACCACTTTCTTACAGAAGTCCCTCTGTCACTTACTTCCTCTTCAGATGATCAGCCATGAATCGCATGCCACTGGTCCACTGGAATTTTAGTTACAGATACCATTACAGTTTTAAAGCGCACAGAGAGAATTACCATGATATGAAGTTATGATAGTGAGACAGAAATTCAAGATCTACATTGAGTCCTGTATATTTGGCATTAAAATGCATTATCATTTTGATTTCAAAAGTTTTCCTTTCTTGTGTGTTTTTAAAGTTCCCTTTAGCATGACTGCACTCAGTAAACTTCATGAAATTAAATTTAAAAATAACGTCTATATCTGAATAACTGCCAAGCCAATCGAAATGGATTTTTTTTATTTTTTAGGTGTTACTGGTCCTAGAATTGTTTATTTTGTTTAAAAGAGATGTGATCAATAAGTACAAATATTTTTAAGGTTAGTAAAAGGATTTGCCTAATTAAGTTTTCTAGAAAATTGCAAGTGATGCACTGCCCAAATAAGCAAAGAGATAGGACCAATAAAATTAACTGTACCAACCAGTGCCAAGCGGCAGCTGCCAAAGATGTAATGCACAACCATTTATTTACACCACTGGTAAGATACAGCTATGTAACATAGTAACATAGTTTATAAGGCTGAAAAAAGACACAAGTCCATCCAGTTCAGCCTATTTTCCTGCAATGTTGATCCAGAGGAAGGCAAAAAACCCATGAGACAAGAGACAATTTTTTTCATAATAGGGAAAAATTCCTTCCAAATATGACAATCAGAATAATTTCCTGGATCAAGGTTCCACCTTCAGTTATCTATTACCCATAACTTGTAATGTTCTTACACTGAAGGATCAGAATAATTCCCTGGATCAAGGTCCCACCTTCAGTTATCTATTACCCATAACTTGTAATATTCTTACACTGAAGGAAAGCATCCAAACCAGATTTGAACTCTTTAATGGAATTAACCATAACAACTTCTTCAGGCAGAGAATTCCATAACCTCACTGTTCTTACAGTAAAAAATCCCCTTCTATGTAGATGCAGAAACTTTCTTTCCTCTAAATGTAGAGGATGCCCCCTTGTAATACTTACAGTTCTTGGTATAAATAGATTGTGAGACAGATCTTTGTACTGACCCCTAATATATTTATACATGGTTTTGATAATCTTTCTTTATACTGTATTTTTCCCATTCCTTTTATTACTTTAGTAGCCGCCTTTGAACCTGCTCAAGTTCAACCACATTTTTCTTGTGCACTGGTGCCCAAAACTGCACATAATATTCCATGTGTTTAAAGTGATATAATTATGTTCTTGTCTTGTGCATCTATGCCCTCTCTTGATGCACCCCATGATCCTATTTACTTTGGCAGCTGCCGCTTGGCACTGGTTGGTACAGTTAATTTTGTCAACTAAAATTCCTAAATCCTTTTCCATGTCTTTTTTGCCCAGCGTTTTCCCATTTAGAAAATAATCTAAACATGCATTTCTGCTTCCTATATGCATAACCTTACATTTATCATTACATTCATCATTTGCCACTTTCCTGCCTAAGCCTCCAATGTATCTAGATCCATCTGTAATAAAGTGCTCTTCTCTTTTGTATTAACTACTTTACACAGTTTAGTATCATCTGCAAAAATTGAGATTTTGCTGTGCAATTCCTCAGCAAGGTCATTTAAACATATATTAAGGAAAAGAGATCCCAAAACTGACCCCTGGGGTGCCCCACTATTAACAGTAACCCAGTGTGAAAATGTACCATTAATAACCACCCTCTGTTTCCTACCACTAAGCCAGTTACTAACCCACTTACACCAGGGCTGGGCCAAGGTTTTTTGGCGCCCTAGGCGGAGTAATGAAATCACTTCCCCCCCATTCCTTGATGACACCTGCATAATCCCACTCTCAGACTCTCAGCCTGCTGCACTGCTTAGTAGGCTAGTAGTGCTTCTATGTAGTGGCAGCCCGATGATCTGATTCTTATCATCTGTGCACTGCTCTGTCTGGGAGCTCAGGGGATTAGAATCAGATCATAGTCACCTCTGCATAGAAGTACTAACAGAGTGCAGGCATCTTACTCCTCAGAGCTCCTAGTAATATTTCATCCTCCAGTGCTCCCCCTCAGTCCTGTATAATACCCATAGGCATGTGCAGTCCATTTCATTACTTGCTCCCCAACCCCTCATCCACACTGTGCTGCCACCTCAACCCTTCTCTCACACTGTGCTTCCGCTGCAACCCACTTCCCA
>WMED01022779.1:0-11593 GCA_019650415.1 Pipa parva | reverse complement strand
GCGACTGCGACAATATTCTCATTATAAAGACGTGACTGCGATAGTAGCAGTCTATTGCGATTGTCTTAATCTGGCGAATTCACACCTATATACAACAATTTGGACTTAATGAATAACCCCTTTAAATGTTCTCTCTCACACACAGAAATTATCACACCTAGAAACATTTGCTGTGAACGCACTTTTGCATTCTGCATGTTAAGTCCCTGTGGGAAACCACAAGGAACCACAACCTTATCTAGCCTGGTTAAATCTGCATTTCCTAAAAACAACTTTTATATGTGGTTTACCATTTGTCCCACAACCAACCCTCCACCACTTCCTTCTGCCCACCATCGATCAATCGCTTTTCCCAAGATCAGACATATGGCAGTGTCTGAGAGTAGCATCAGTGCCTTGCAGAAAGTGTTAACACCTTGTGTAAGTGTTTAACTTTTTATCACATTTAACTGTCAGTAGATAAATAGATGAAAATACTTTAATGTTACTATATATGAAATCTGTGTATCCAAAATATTGTAATTGTGTGCTATTAGTAAAATTAAATACGCAAAAAGCAACACAATTTGTAAATTTAGCATCAAAGTTAACATTATGAGGTGATGAATTACAATTTCTGGTGTTACTGGTAATGAATGATTCTAGATGCGAAATTTAAAAACATTTAAATACTAATAACTGCCCTTTCTTGTCTTAAACCCTTTTCTCTCTCTGCCCCCTACATCTGGAATTCTATACCCCTTTATCTTCCCCAAATACTGTCCCTCTATATTACTCTCTCTCTGCCCCCACATCTGGAATTCTATACCCTGTTACCTTCGCTAGGAACATTCCCTCTGCCCCCCACATCTGGAATTCTATACCCCTTTATCTTCACCAGTAGCATTCCCTCTGCACCTTTAAAACCAAACTGAAGTCCTATCTTTTGGAGCACTAGCACTGATATTTATCACTAATTTTAATGTGTATTTTTTATCCTTTTTTAGTATTTGTATTTACTGACCTGTGCTTCAGCATTTTAACAGCTATTATTACCCTTCTATGGGCGAAATTTATTAAGGGCGAAACGATCGCCCGAAGTTAAATTCCGATCGCACGATCGGAATTCCGATCGTGCGATTGGAATTTAACTTTGCACGATCGGAAATCGATCGAAATTCCGATCGTGCGATCAGAATCGATCGAAATTCCGATCGTGCGATCGGAATCAATCGGAATTCTGTTCGTGCGATAAAAATTCCGCACTTAATAAATTTCACCCATATTTCTGTGTATGAAAGTCTTCCTCTCATTTAGATTGTAAGCTCTAAGGGGCAAGGACCTCCAGCCTCTTGTTTCAACTGCAACCTAGCACTTTAAGGGTGAAATTTATTAAACTTGGAAAAGCCGGGATTTTGCTTTTCCGAGTTTATCCTGAGAACATCTCGGTTGTTCGTGCGGTAAAAATCACTCGATATTTTCTATCGAAATTTACCGACCGATTTTTACCGCACAAACAGCCGAGGTGTTCTCGGGATAAACTCGGAAAAGCGAAATCGGGCTTTTCCAAATTCATTAAATTTCACCGTTGAAGTGTTATATCCTTGTGATATACTTGTATTATTTAATTAACTTTTCCTATGTCTGTATTATACTTGTATTGCTGAATTATACTGCGCTGCGTAAATTTTCAGTGCTTTATAAATAAAATTATACATACATGCAAAACAAAAAACAGTTATTGTTATGAAAAGGAATTCATTGTGAAAGCATTACAGGCAGTTTTTTAACCACCAGGTATATATTAAATTTATTTACCTAGGCAGCATGATGTTTGTTATTAATATAAACATACTTTTCATCAATATACAGTAGTATTTATATCACCACACTGCATGTACTTTCTATGTGATGTTTTTCTTAAATCTTTTAAAAGGCTACTGAGTAATGTATATTGTACTGTGGCAATGGAGGGCCTATTATGATTGCCATTTTAGGGGGTAATTCACCAAAGAGCGAACTTACCCTCCGACCGTTCGCTTTAGTACACATAGCCTGTTATGCGCTCGCTGATGTCCTGCACGCGGACATCAGCGAACGCTTTAAAGGGATTCCAGCCTTGCGCGGGTATCGAGTAGAGCCTCGCGAGCTTCGCAGAGACTGGAATCCCTTTAAAGTGTTTGCTGATGTCCCGCACGCGGTGCATAACAAGCTATGTGTATTGAAGCGAATGATCGGAGGGTAAGTTCACTCTTTGGTGAATTATTAGAGTTAGAAAGTGATCTTCCTCTTCTTGAAAGCCAGTTTTATCCCTTCTTCTGGGTAAACCAGTTACTTGGGGGATTGGATGAGAAATACTATATACTGGTATATTAAATGGATACAAACATCCCCAATTATATGACTTTTAAATAATCCTATTTTATTTATGTCACATCTATAAATGAAGAGTAGGTGTATGTAGTCGATCCTGTCTTGTAGAATAATCACAGATTCAGGTGTTAGAGACAGTTTTGATGCCTTTTATCGGACCTACATATCTTTGATTAAGAGGATAACGAGCTTTCAAAGTTCCCAGGGTTAAAAAGCTTGTTAGATGTGTGAATTTGCAACAGTTACATCAGAAAACTGCTTCTGCGCTCGCTTGATCTATTCTGCGAAACTCACAGAAATAGGAAGTAAAGAGGATCACAGCATCTGTTAAGAGCAGAAGACATTGACAAATTACTCCTAGCAGGCATATATGTTATTTTTTTATTAAGGATTAACATTTATTTCTACGTTGTAGCAACAATGTTTGCAAACAGTATTTGCTTTCATACAGATTGCAGTGAAGGGACCTCCCCTTCTATTGTTTATGTATTTATTGTGTTCATTGTTTGTTCTACTATAAATGGAATCTTGAGCCTATAAACCTTTATGATACTATACTATCCAAACACAAACACATTCTTAATATATTGTTATTAATATTTTGTTTTCGTCCCCCTGCTATATTATGTTCTACATTTTTAGTTTTCTCCTTGGACTGTCAGCTCTGCTGTCACTGTTACAATTAGCTCCTCAAAATGAGAGAACTTTTTCGGGGTTATTTACTAAGGTGCGAATTCGACTGTCGAATTCTCAAACAGCGGATTCCCATAATAAATCAGCTACAATTTCCCCATTGTAAAGTCGCGACAACTTTTTAAAGTTAAGATTGCGACAATTTTCCCATAATAAAGTCATGACTGTGACAATATTCTCATTATAAAGACGCGACTGTGACAGTAGCAGCCTATTACGACTATTTTTATCTGGCGGATTCGCACTTATATGCAACAATTCGGACTTTAGTGAATAACCACCTGTATCTTTTAACAGCTACTAGGTGCCGCATTTGCTTAAAACCAAAGTAATAGCTTTTATGTAGGTAAACATTTACCTACATAAAATGTAGCAACATTTTCACCATTCTTTGTATGTATGCATGTATAATTTTATTTATAAAGAGCCACAAAGTTACGCAGCGCTGTACAATTCAGCAATACAAATATAATAAAGAGATGGGAAAAGTGTATTACACATTACAAGTGAGTAACTTACAAGCATAAAATCACTTTAAGTGCCAAGTTGTGATTGACACAAGAGGATGGAGGTCCCTGCCCCGTAGAGCTTACAATCTTTAAACTTAAATCTCTGGATGGAAGTCTGTGAAAGAGTAATTACCATGTTTTCCCCGAAAATAAGACAGATGCTAGATCTTATTTTCGAGGAAATATGGTACCAGTACGGTATATTTCTCGTACTTTACCGCAGCTATGTCTTATTTTCAGTGGAGGCCTTGTTTTTGGGGAAATATGGTACCAGTACGGTATATTTCTCGTACTTTACCGCAGCTCGGGCTTATTTTCAGTGGAGGCCTTGTTTTTGGGGAAATATGGTACCAGTACTGTATATTTCTCGTACTTTACCGCAGCTCGGTCTTATTTTCAGTGGAGGCCTTATTTTTGGGGAAACGAGGTAACACAAAAAGCATAATAACTCAGAAAATAATAGTATGCAAATGAAACCAAAAAAAGTAATAATGATATATCTAAGTTAGTTTTTGCCTATAATCCCACTTTTCAGATGGACCAGATTGGGATCATTATTGCCTCTGTACAAATGAATATATGACAAGCACAGGAAAATAGAAATAAATGAATTATTCAAAGGGAAAACAGGATCATTTAAATATGAATACTGTGTATTACACCAGGGTGCCCTGTACAGTATTTATCCCGCATATGCTGATTGCTCTGGCTGGTTAGAAAAGCCTTCATTTATATTTAAAACCACTAAGCACCTTCCATAACAATGACATTAGACAAATAGAAATACAAATTTGAATATAAAGCAAACTGTGCTGATACAAAGCTTTTAAAAGGCATAATAACCACAATAACACCAATGGCAAATGAACAGAACCCTTGTGCATTTATTCCTACTGTACGAATTATCTATCTTTCCTGAAATTTCGAAATGTTTCTAAAAAGTATTTCACTTTGTTTCAAAGTCTACTCTTAAGCCAGAATTTTGATTCTGGGAGGGTCCAACTGGCAGCAAAATGTATTGAAAAAAAAGAAGACAAATTGCAGCCCATAATTTCAAATGGACCTGGTACAAAACAGGTGGCGGTTTACTGCATGAAAATTGGTCCCCCCCCCCCAAACAACGACATCTGAAAAAGGTTTGCAGGTAGTTTGTCTTGGTTTTGTGTGGCTTACACAAAGCAATATAAATCAGAAAATCAACTTAAAAATAAGTAGAAATATCTGCCGGACCAATCCAAAGGCACGGGACGGGGAGGGGGTGGCGCAGGACGGGAAGGCGCCTAGGGCGCCTATAGAGCCAGAGCCGGCTCTGGTAACAATATTCTACTATTTATAAATAGTAGATTCCCAGCTTTGGAGGCTTAAAAGTTAAATGCAAAAATGGAAAATCTGAAGGTGAACAGCCAGAAGCTGTTTAAAAATCTTAAAATGGAACACAAGGTACACTACAACTAAAGATATCGGAGGAATTCATCAACGGAACCATCGTTTACAGAGGTCTAGTCAGAGGTCCATTTGCAGTCCCGCATCCTCTGGTATGAGGAAGAAAGAATAATAAAAGACAGCTTCTAATTGGTTGCTATGGGTTACTGGACCTATGTAAAATTTGCCCCTGTTGATGAATTCCCGTATTGCTTAAAGGGACACTCCAGCCAAAATTGAAAAAACTCATATGCTAATTGATACTAATTAATAACTTTTAGCAAAAACTTTTTTTTTTTCAATTTTGGACAAAAAGTACATTTTTTACCTGTCCAGCACTTCCTTGTTGTTGACTCCATCTTCTTTCTGTGCCAGTGACTCTACGGCGTCCGGTTCAAGCAGTCCCTCTGCAGTGCGTTCTCCTCTGCAGCCGCTCTCCCTGTGAAGCCCCGCATTGGCGTTTCCTAATAGTCACATGGGAGAATGTGCACATCATCAAGGGAGGACTCAAATACTCCGGCATATTTTCTAGACGCGCATTTCTAAATTTCTAAGTTTAAATACATATGGGGCATATTCTTATCTTTTTTTTTTTTTTTAGGTTTGTACATAGAGAGGATAAACGAGCACACCTTTAAAACTCACAGCCTGGTTCCCAACATAAAAAATAAAATAAGATAAAAAAGTATATCTTACTGTTCCTTTAAGGAAAAGATCAGATTGAGCTAATTTAACTTGCGTTAAGTTTTAACAGGAAGCGTTTATCGATGAGCATTCCCATCACACCCACTCCATATACACACAGATGAGCTATAAGTTTATTGGGAAAAGAACATTTCTGAGAATTGTGCATTGTGCTGCCAGCAGAAAGAAACCTGATGCAGACACTGTTTTCATCTTTGTACAACCCTTTGGCTTTGTTTATCATGACTCCTTGGCTTGTACACTCACTAAATACTTGTGAGATTTGGCAAAGCACTTCTGTTTCAGTTATTAAAACTGTATCCATGAGGATGTTATGGCACTCTGGAGAGACAAGTCATAGTTTATGTAACGTACAGGGCTTAATAATGTTTAACCCCAATAAGCGCTGGAAGAAGTAGCCGCGCGTTATCCCGTTAATATAATTTACATCTCGATAATATTTCATACTAAAGACTTGGCTCCAGCTAAGGTCCTAATTCACCATTGTGCGAAGTGAGCCGCGAAGCGTTCGGCTCACTTCGCACATGGTGTTATGCGCATGCTAATGTCCTGTGCGCGGACATCAGCATGCGCATTAAAGGGATTCCCCTCCCGGAGAGAGCACTCAAGTCTCCTCACCAGGAGGAGAATACCTTTAATGCGCTTGCAGGACATCAGCGGGCGCATAATACTATGTGCGAAGTGAGCCGAACGCTTCGCGGCTCACTTTGCACAATGGTGAATTAGGCCCTAAATTGGGTAGCAGTTACTAGGGTTCTGAATGTAGGAAATGAATCAGTCCAATTAAATTATAGGAGCTTAAACAGTTAATTGTAATGTGTCTAATTAAACTCTCATTTACATCGTATTTCCTAGCAACTCAATAGAGAATAGTAGGGTAATTAAAGGACCCGTAACAACAACAACAAAAAAAACCATCAAAATACACAGAGCAAAAGAGTTGCCTCGCCGAGATTGGAATCCCTTTAATGCGCTCGCTGATGTCCACGTGCAGGATATCAGCAGCGCATCTCAGTCAGTCCGAAGTGAGGCGAACACTCCGCACCTCACTTCGGAGTATCGTGAATTCTCTCCTTAGAGTTGAAAGCACAGATTGAATATATTGTAACCATAAATTTGAGTCATTTTCAATTTTTGGTGTTACTGTTCTCTTAAGAAGTACCAAAATGGCAGCCACTACCGAACAGATGGCATAGTGTGAACGTGGCATTATCACTTACAATGGAAATAAGTGTGGTTCTCCTGCTTTCGAGCAGCCAAGACTGATCAAAATGGCAGCTGAATCTGTTGTGTAAAAAAGATATTAATTAAAATTTTGGGCGAAATTTATTAAACTCGGAAAGACTGCTCTCGGTCTTTATGAGTTTATCACGTGAGATCTTGCGGTATTCCTGCGAGATTAACACAAAAGTTTTTTAATCTCGATTTTTCAATAAAAAGGTAGCCATACTACTAGTGTAAAGTATGGCTACTTCCCATCGAAAAATTGGAAAAATCGATATTGGAAAACTTGAGATCGAAAAATCAAAAAAGTCGCATAGTAATCTTGCGGGAACACCACGAGATCTCACGTGATAAACTCGGAAAAACCGAGAGCAGTCTTTCCAAGCTTAATAAATTTCACCGTAAGGGGGAAAATTTAATAAACTCGGAAAAGACCGATTTCGCCTTTCTGAGTTTATTCGTACAAGATCTCTGCAGTTTCTCGTGGTAAATATCACAAGACTTTTTCGATCGATATTTACCGACAGAAACTTTTCAATCGAATTTTTCAATGGAAAAGTAGCCAAACTTTACAATAATGGTACGGCTACCTTTTCATCAAAAAATTAGATCGAAAAACCCTATTGAAATCAGCCTTTTCCAAGTTTATTAAATTTCGCCCAATAATTAATTGTATTAGTGCCACATTTACTGGAAGATGTTCCTTGAGTAACAGAAAGTTACTTCGCTAGTCATTACTAGTACCTGCATAATTACACTCACAGTGCCTTGTTTAATCTCACACAGACATGGATCCCTTTGCAGAAAGAGGTCCCTTTCTTGGCATAAATAAGAACATTGTTAATACAAACATAGCGTTAACAATGGATGGCATCAGTTCTTCAACAACTATCAATGGTAGAGCTAAGTTTTCTCTTGCCAGGGTCACATTGGCGTATACAGTATGTACGCGTTATTTTTAAAAAAAGCACATAGCGAAAATATGCCATCTCATGTCACTGGCGTATTTTCAGAATGCGTTTTACATATAAATAATGCCACTTACATGTTGCTTTTCTTTCATCTGTGATTGCTATTGTTCAATTCCTATTCCTACTAATTAGTTTGTAATTCAGCAATGTGCGAAGTGAGCTCCGGATCCTTCGCATCGCTTCGCACATGCTGTTATGCGCTTGCTGATGTCCTGCACGCGGACATCATTTAACGCTTTAAGGAGATTCCAGTCTCGGCGAGACGACTTTGGTCTCACCGAGACTGGAATCCCTTTAGCGCATAACAGCATGTACGAAGTGATGCAAAGGATCCGGAGCTCACTTCGCACAAAATGCTGAATTACCCCCTAACTCTGCAGCATTGCTTGTGTTGTTCTCCATACACTTTATAGAACGCGGCATGAAGCGTCCCAGCGTAAGTTCCTCTCCATGAAACGCAAATGTGACATTTTATGCGCAGCAGTCATTACTCCCAATGTTTTTTTGCGATGGCTTATTTTTGGTGTTTTTTGCAACACACTTTTTTTTTTAAATGATGCACACCTATACACCAGTGTTACCCTGACCTTAGCAGCCCGGCTTCTGCAGCAACATATTAATGATCAACAGGTATAACCAACGTACATTGTCCCAAATAGGATTTAGATTTACCAGGTCTCTTATCTGCATAACGGACACAGCTGATGGGGCAACTCTCCAGAAATCTATCCCTAACATGCCACTGGGTACCCTTTAATAGCCTAAACCAGCCTTTATTCTAATGTAATCTGGTAGGGTATATGACAAAATAGCTACCATCTGCAATTGCTGTTCAATTGACAATGCTCAGAAATTAGCCTTTTTGTATAATGTCACTATTCACTGCTGTGATAAGTTACAGACAGCATTTTTAAAGGAATATTGTTGTCTGGAAATCTCCTATTTTTAAATATTACTCTTTTACTTTTAACATATGAAAATATAGCACTATATTTCTTTTTAAGATAATATTTATTCATGAAATTCCCAGAAAGCCCAATATGGCTGCAACCGGCAACGAGGGAGACAACACAAAAAGTGTCATACTGTAGAATCTTGGGCCCATCAGAGAAGCTGATTTCAAAGGCCCACAGCCAACTAGCAAAAGTTAGAATGTACACCAGAACTATTATAAATGATCAGTTTTGCAGTTACAAAAGAGACAATTTTGGCACCAAACCAGGCCCAATACTGGGGCCCACCGGAGGGACCTCAGGTGCTCTACTGGACCAGTCCGATGATGATATTTTTAAAAGTACTGCATGGAAATAACTGTCATTCCAATCCAAATAGGCAGGGATCCAGGACCTTGGGACAAGTCCAGAAAAAGGAACTGTCCTGGAATCTGGGACACTTGGGAGGTGTATTATGAAGAACGCTGAGAACTAATCATTTCTGATTTTAGGATCTCTCAGAGATTACTGCATATTTTCTAAATCTCCGATGACTGAAAGCGCATTTCCTCTTAAAAAAATTGTTGGTCCAATTAAAGGCATTCTCCTGACTGTCACCAACTCCTGAATCTGTAATTATTCTACAAAGCAGACCCAATACAAGTACATACATTTTCCCTAACTACATAGAGCAGCGTTTCCCAAATGGTGGGTCGCGACCTGGTACTGGGCCACGAAAGCAAAATGCCAGGTCATTAGAGCGCGTATGGGTTTTCATGACTGAAAACTAGTAATGGACTTCGCGCACGGCACCGCTCATGAATATTCATGAGGCGGCTATTTCATGATGCAACACGCATTGTACGCCTTAAAACTAGTAATTCTTACTAGTTTTAAGGCGTACAATGCGTGTTGTGTCATGAAGTAGCTGGCTCATGAATATTCATGAGCGGTGCCATGCGTGAAGTCCCTTACTAAGTGTCAGGAAGTGCAAAAGTCAGGTTTTACTGATATGCAGAGGAGAAGGAGGTTACAGCTAATATACCAGTGCTGAAGGCGTGGAATCTAAGATAGGTCTGGTTTTCACCTAGAGCCCCCGCAAGGAGGTTAGGATTTGGCTGCAGAATCTATCGAGGTCACGACCCCTCAGACTGGACAGGCACTGTAATAAAACACAGGATGATGCAAGAAGCGCTGGAAGATAGAAGGTTAGGAAACAGGCAAGGTTTTCAGGCAAGGGTTACAGGCAAGGGTATCAGGCAAGGGTCTCAGGCAAGGTTTATTTTATTACTAGAGATTAGCCACTGAGCTAAACAAGCTCTATACTCGGGCACTGAAGTGAACTGACAGGCTCCTTATATAGGAAGAGGAGCCTGTCAGCTGACCGAGCCGAAACGCATCATAAGTGCGTGTCCGTGACGTGCGCGTCATTCCCCTGCGTGCCCAAATGCCGCGACCGCTGGAGGAGAAAGGGAACGCGCCCGACGCCACATGGAGACCGACGCTGGAGCGAGTGGCTGAGGTAAGTGATATTACTTACAGTACCCCCCCTCCTACGGGCTCCCACTGGGTGCCCCTTGGGTTTCTCAGGAAAGCGTCTATGAAAATAATGAATGAGTCTTGGGGCATGGACATCAGACGCCTTCACCCAGGAACGTTCCTCAGGTCCGTATCCCTTCCAATGAATGAGGTATTGTAATTTACCTCTGGAAAAACGAGAATCTACCACTTTCTGAACCTCAAATTCCTCTTGGCCATTGAGCATAATGGGACCAGGAGAAGTATTACTGGAAAATAATTCATTACAGGTGGCTGGTTTCAATAAGGATATATGAAAAGAATTTGGAATGTGTAGATTCTTGGGAAGACACAATTTGACTGCCACTGGATTGATGACGCAGGAGACAGGAAATGAACCAATATATTTAGGACCCAGCTTGTGAGAAGGTACTTTAAGATGAATATTTTTGGTTGAGAGCCAGACATAGTCTCCAACTTTATACTTGTGATGACGACGTTTGCGGTCAGCAAACTTCTTTTGAGCCAGTGTCGCCTTTTCCAGATTTTGCTGAACTTTTTGCCAAATACTGAAGAAAGATTGTGTCTGAGATTTTACAGCTGGAACTAAGGATGGAGAGTTTGGAAGAGGAAAGGCTTTGAGATCATGACCGTAAACACACTTGAAAGGAGACACGAAGGATGAGGAATAGCAAATGTTATTATGGGCGAACTCTGCCCAAGGAAGTAAATTGGACCAGTCTTCTTGATAATCAGAGACAAAACAACGGAGAAATTGTTCCAATGATTGATTTGTTCTTTCAGTTCATCCATTTGACTGGGGATGGTAGGCTGAGGAAAAATGGAGATCGACTCCTAGAGTTTATTAAACGCCCTCCAGAAGCGGGAAACAAATTGAGAGCCCCGGTCGGAAATGATCTCTACTGGAATGCCATGAAGACTAAAAATGTGGGTAATAAACAATTGAGAGAGTTCCTGTGCAGATGGAAGTTTCTTTAAAGGGACAAAATGTGCCATTTTTCTGAATCAGTCAACTGTAACCCAAATACAAGTGTGACCTAAAGAAACAGGTTAATCAACAATGAAGTCCATAGCCAAGTGGGTCCATGGTTGCTTGGGAATGGGCAAGGGCAATAACAATCCAGAGGCAGCGATTCGGGGGGTCTTGGTTTTAGCACAAACTGGAAAGGCAGACACAAATTTTTCTGTATCATTTTTTACAGTAGGCCACCAAAAGTTTCTAGAAACCAATTCCAGTGTCTTAGCA
>WMED01022777.1:0-11594 GCA_019650415.1 Pipa parva | reverse complement strand
CTTCCTGGCTAGCAGCTGCTAACATGCACTGTAGGAAAATTACTCTGCAGCCCACTCTTTTATTTATTTGTGTTTTTTTTCTGTGTTCTTGTTTCCTTTTTGTATTTAAGATTATATATAATAAAATCATACAAATATGTAAAGTATTGTTGTGTGAGTTGCAGTGGCGGTGGTGGGGCGGGGGGGGGGGGGGGGGGGGGGGGGGGGGGCGCCCAATGGGTGGTTCGCCCAAGGCACAAATCTAGCCAGAACCGGTCCTGCATATGCAGCATATAACATCCTAACTTTGGAAGGAGTGAACACTGGGGAAATGCAGCATGGGATAATATTAACAATCATATATGCTATGAAAACAGTGAATAACGTATAAATACACAATAATATGGGGTGTTTCAGAGCTTGATGATATTGATTAACCTATTTACATACCAGTGATGCTGCCTTGGGCTAAGTTGGATGTGGATGGAGTTAGAGAGCTGTTGACTCTCCTCCATGCATAGCAAATATGGCTCCTACAGGGCTGACTATCTAGGATTCATGGGAAAAATACAGTGGCTCCCAAGCAGCCAGCAAAGTACTAATCTGAGGATTAGGCTGCTTTCTATGGGAATGGGAAGGCCACTAGAGGGAGACATAACCATACTTACTATGGGACAGCAAGCAATAACTATACAAGTAATTGAAACACAGATAACATTGCTGGAGGCATAACACATTTATTTGGGCCCAAAAATCTATAAATTCCCATTTTTTTTTGCCACATTACATTTATTTGTGTTTTTGCCTTTTTCTGAAGAGAAATGGACAAATTGACCACCACTGAATAAAGCACTTCAGTTTCTATTTTTTGGCCATATTTCTTTCTGTTTGGGGGTATTTATGACAGTAAAAATAACATGACACTTCTGCCATTTTAATTTACCCTTTAGAAGATTTATCACATGTTTTGTTTTCTTGAACATTAGCATTCATGCTCCTGTGACCACTTTGATTAAATTGGTAACAGAGGAATATAAATATATATATACTGTATATATATATATATATATATATATATATATATATATATATATATGGAATATGGATGGTTTGCATTGTTGATGATGTTGTGAGTTCTGGACAGGCAGCGATTATGGTAGATGCTTTCAATGGAAGTCAACTGGGTTCCAATGGTACATTGGGCCATGTTGACTACCCTTTGAAGGGTCCAGTGGTCAGAAGCACTACAGTTGACCATCCTGGCAGTGATGCAGTAAGTATGGATACTTTTGATGGTACATCTGTAGAATTTGATGAGTATCCTGGGACTGACTCCAGCTCTTCTATGGCACCTGAGGAAGTAAAGCTGTTGCTGTGCTTTGCTTACAGACTTAGAGGCGTGGAGGGACCACTTTATGTTGTACGACAAGTGGATCCCTAAGAATTTAAGGCTATTCACCCTATCCACTTCAACATTGTTGATTAGGACGTTGGGGTGCTGTAGCTTGTTACACCTTTTTTTTTTCCATCTAGACAGAGCATGTTGGAGTCACACCAGGATATCAGGTTTTGAACCTAATCCATGTAGGCTGTGATATCATCACCCTTGATGAGGCCAATAACCGTGATGTCATCAGCAAACTTGATGATGAGATTAGAGTTGTGGGTAGCGGTGCAATCATAGGTGAAGAGGGAGTACAGGAAGGGACTCAGGACGCAACCTTGGGGGACACAAGTGTTGAGGCTGATAGTAGAGGAAACCAAGCTGTTGAGACGGACACACTGTTTTCTTTCAGTCAGGAAGCTTAGACTCCAGTTGATATGTGTATTGATGCCGAGTTGAGTGCGAACTAATATTAGAAATATTAATGGTTAGGGCTTATAGCTACAGTATGAGGCCCAATTCCACTATTCATTTTCCAGTTTATTTTGTCAGAAACAATAAATCTTCTTTCCTTAACCCAACACATGTCACTCTTAATTATAGAAGTAACATTAACAAATATTCATCTATCTAGCCAAGTTGCTTACCAATACATGAGATGAATACACCCCTTCCTCACAAAGTAAAACAAAAAATCTTTTAATAATAATTAATTCTATTAATAATGCATAGTGTGCAAATAGTTACGGTGCCCACAGCTCCACACCATTTGTCTGTACAAAAATTCAACATGCATTTACTCCTGGACATACCATGTAAGAGAATGCTGTTTCTAAATTTTGGACAATTCCCTCGAATGTACCTTATAAAATTTTCATCACACCATGACATTTGTAAAATATTGTTAACACTACAACAGATGTCAATGTAGCCTTGGGAAACCCATATATAACAGCTCTCACATGCAAAAATCTGTCAAGCTTCATGGGCACCAAAATTAACACTATTATCAAGAAAGGAATTTTAATAATAAAGTAAAGGAATCTGGAGTAAATATCTGAAACGAAACATGCTGGAGGCAAGGTCTCTGTACTATTAGTCCATATAATTGCTCTTAAATCAGCAATGCAATTTCTCACAGTTTTATTATTTGTTATCCTTTATTTTCTCAAATCTAACATTTAATATTATTATAGAAATATTATTTATACTATTTATAATATATATGTTTCGCTTTCTTCCCCTTATTAACTTATTTTCTTTATTCCTCTTCCACTATGTGTCTCTTACCTGCTTCACTCCCTGACCCCTGTCTCATTCCAACTTTCTTCTCTCTCATCGTTTCCTCTTCTGTCCCTATTATTGAATTTTCCAATTTTGTCACTGTAATAGTCTAGCCAAAGTCCATGGCAGACATACCTCATCTGAAAAGAATTTAGTTAGTCTTAGTGTTAATAACAGTTTAATTTCTTGTACTTCATTGATAGAGGTCATTGTGTAGAGTCCAGCACATTGTCCGTGCCATTGCTTGATTTCCTTAAAGGCACAAGAAGCCCTTTCCTAAAGGTGGCTCAAATGGAAAGGAACCTCTCTCTTGGTCAGGAACATAGGCAGAGGGTTAAGGGTGGTACATTGTAACTAAGAAGCAGTGTAAGACTGAGGCAACTGACCCCAAGGTCCCCATACCTACTCACAAACGTTGCATTGTTATCAAGCACACCAGAACAATTCAATATAATGATAAAACGGTTTTACAAAATGTTGCCCAGTAGCTCATCATATGCTGAGTCTAGGCCTACCAAGTGTTTTGAGATCAATCATAGGCCCAAATACTGGGGCCCATCAGAAAATCATCTGGTCACACAGGCAAAACCATTTATTTATGATTATTTTCACAAAGGGGCATGGTCAGTTACTGGGTTTGGCCTAAGGCACCAATCATTCTGTGCCTATGGGCTCCAGAGATGTGGACACTGGTCTAAGCACCCACTGAAAAAACAACTTCCAAAAAAGATTTTTTGCTAAGCTGAAGCACTAATTTTTTTTCAAATTGGTAGCAGTTGTAGTAAAACACTATTTTTTTTTTTAATTCAATTGCAATATTCTTTTAATGAACAAAGGTTGCTCACATTTGTTGCTAACTAAACAATGGTGTTCATGGGTGGAACAACAGCGGACACTGTATATTTCCCACATTATCTTACTATACTTTGAGATTGAAGCAACATGGGGGATCAAACCACTGTTGCTTCCACCTCCCTTTCCATAAGTAAATTGAGCTCTTTATTGTGAATACAATACTGGACTCTCTTCCCACTGCAACTACACTTCTGGGACTTTTTCATTGCTACTTTAACATTAGAAGCTTTGCGCTGTAAACGGATACTTTTTACTAAACTTCTAGATCTTTGCAATGAAAGTGATGCAATGGAAACCTTGCAGTTCAGCTTGGCTACTGGGAAAATGTATTACAAATGAGCTACTGGATATATACTACTGTAAGTTGACAAATAAGCATGTGACATTGTAATGATATAGCAGACATGTACCATTAAAAAGGACTATTAGGCTCTTTAAAGCCATGTCTATGTGTGAAAAGGGGTTATAGTTTAACCAGTATTCCTGAATAAGATAACTGCATTGTACTAGGCCCACTGCATCATGCAGTGGGACACTTTCCATTATAACCAACTTACTTTGTAGTACAGCTGGTCATGTAGATTGTAGCAAGGCTGTAATGCAGATGGCCAATTGCAATGTTATTTGGATTCTGACAATACTATTACTGGGCATTATGCATTTCAATGAGGGGTGTTGGAATAATACTTATTACTGTGTGCAACAACCACTTCAGTAAGTACTGTTTTTGTCTAGGGATATTGTCATTGTTGATAAAGTTAGGATGTTTAAAAAGAAAAAAAAAACTCTGTGTAAAGAGGAAACAGTTTAGACTTTGCTTGCTGCAGATAGACTGATATGTGCAGACATGTTTGCCTGTGTGCTGAGAAATTATGCTTGTTCTGTTCATAAATAAATTTCTTTTTGCTGTTTCACTACTGGAGAATGATCTGGATAATCTGCTGCTAACAAGGGGACTGGTCAGTGTAAATGGCATACTGGCAATGAGCCTTGTAATGTGGCTAATTCATGATGGCAAACAGTGGGCATGCTGAAATACATATGCAGCACCAAACCTAGTCATAACTGTGGATGTGAATCTTACAGGATATCAAGTAACGTATAATAACTTATATTGTGAAGTAATACTCACATGGATAACGATCAGATATGATAACGCACCTATGGCTAATGCACCACTCATTTACTAATAGCACTTCCATATCAATATAAGCAAAATATTGCTGGAGGCTGGTACTGCTTTATATAAAAGGCACTGTAACAGTATTAACACTATTAGTGCAGCAGGGCTCTAATAGGCGGCAGAAGTTAAAAAAAAAATCAGTTGGCAATTTTTTTTTGGTGCCGTAGTAGTTAAACCAAAATAATTCACGATTCCAGCAGCTTATAACCTAAATGGCATCTACTACCCTATGTGTATACTTTCACTCTATTATGCACAATATTACCAGCAACAATAATGCAGAAATGAATATGCTGCTGGTGGGTGATACAGCAGAGGTGCTTTCATTGCCACTTACACCAATGTGCTAGAGAAAGGACCTGTTAAAAATCATTGTCTCTCTATGTATAAAAGGAAGCGCGCAAACAAATACAAACTACATGTGTTGCTTATTTTGAATATGATTTATTACACTCGATGAGATCTTCAAAATATTGCATTTAAATGCTATATATTTATTTGTTTTGTGCTAAAAAATTGAAGGAAATGGTAAAAAAATTAAATGACACATGATCATTTACATTGAATATGAACTTATTCGGCTATAAGCACACAGGCATCTGCACCTGAATTTCCGTACATTGAGTCACAGTGCACAGGAATGTATGGGAAAAACTGTCTTGTATGCTTCATGGATATGTATACATGCAGGGTTTCACTGTAAACTTACTACAATTTGTGAAAATAAGGCCAAATTTTAATGCTTTCAAAATAATGGTACTGCATGTTAAAAATATTGGGTTTCAGTCGTTTTTATTTTAATGTCATTAAAAAAAAAATACCATTCAATAAATTTATATGCATCTGTGTGAGTGTGTACAGCTCCATAAAGAATAAAGTGAACAGTTTCATACATTCCTCTCAAAATCACACAACGCAGGGAAAGTCTGGTTCAAACAGCTGTGTGTACTAGCCCTTAATTTTTAACACTGAACATGGCAGTATTATGCTAGAACACTGAAGAAAATCAGTGTATTTATGACCACTATAAAAGTACCTGTATTATGTATGATTCCATTTGAACAGCATCACATATAATAAAACAACTTATATCCCAAACATTTTATTTTTCAAGTGGTGATGTCAGAATCGTATATGACCTGATTTGAAATGGAATTTAAAAAGTCAATATTTTGCAAATTTGAGTTGTTCAACCCGAATTACAGTCTGACAGAAACAATATCCTGACCTGCAGTTTTTAAAACACAATAAAGAGAATACTTGGGGATTATTTGAGACTTTTCTCGAACTACTGAAACACCAGGAAAGGCAATGTAAGTGACAGGTAGCATCTACTGTGCAACTGCAAAGCCATTAATACATTAAAAAGAATCTACAAGTCACACCAACTGAAGCACAGCAAATGTTTTATAATCACACAGTGGTGAATTGGAAATGCTGAAGGAACCAACAGCAAACTCTTTAGAAATACAAGCATTATTTTTCTGATTCACTACAATCCTTAAATTGGTATTTAAGGGAATTTGATAGATATAGCTACATTATTTTTCTATTTTGCAAGAACTTTTCTATTAAAACTTTGTTTTTTTTTATGATATATTCAGTGAAGGACAAAAAAAGAATAAAGATAATATTTCATGAATACTACTGTAAATACATTGCTTACTGCAGAATGTTTGTACAGTGTGTTTAGGGAGACAGATTTTGTGTACTATAATACACAGTGTAAATGTATAAAGTGCAGGTCCACATAGGTCACTTAAATAATTTGGGATTTAAAGACTTTCAGAAGGAATAAAGTCACAATAACTGAGCACATGTCTCACTCACTGAGAATTTATAAACTTGACAATCAAGCCAGTCTTTTGAGGCAAGATAGCAATGATTCCTTTCCATAGATTATTTCAACAGCTGGGGCATCTGATTTTACCAACTACTGATCCATTTTAATGTTTTTGAATCAGTTTAAAACAAGTTCTTCTATGTGGTTCCAAACCGTAAATTACTACTGCTGGCTTGATAAACAAAGGTTACTCCTACTTTAGGCTCCATCATTGTCTTTTCATGTTTAGTATATACTTTGCTACTAAATACTCTGTGATTACCGTATATACTTGTGATTGCTGTATGTTCTTTAGCCTGTATACTGAATGTCCCAAGTCATCCAGCAACTGTGCTTAATACTAAATGGTTATATTAGACCCTACTCTAACTTTTTATGGGCGCTTATAAGCCCTATCAGGTATTTATATAATATGGATTTTGTTGGAAATGTAGACATTAATAGCATTTTTACTGGTAAAATTCAATGTAATGAATGCACTTACTGCTATTTAACATCTGAGTTACCAGGAATAATCTGTATGTCTTGGTTTGCAGCAAACAATGTAGTTTTTACACAATAATTAAAATACAATGATAAAATTGCTATGTAGGTCAGGACCACCCATCTTGCTTCCATTTGACATCCTTTGATGAGAGATGTTGAGAACTGTAGTACAACAAAACATACAGGACTGGCTTTATGAACCTCTCCGTAGATGAGTACACCAGCTGCATTCACAGGCAGTATTTTCAGCAATAATGCTTGAGCTGGAAATCTGAACAGGAAGGGCATTTTTGAGGACTTTATTTTGCTGGACTACCATACAGAGATTGCAATTTCATACACACATAATGACAAAAAGGGATAAAGTGAAAGATACACATAAAATAAGAATTATTTGAGAGGAATGAAAATAGTTCTTAATTCTGTATATATATATATATATATGTAATCCCTTTGCTTCCAGAGCACCTGTAGAGATTTTGCACCCCTCCCCCAGTAGAGCAGCCACCAGTAACTATCTTCAGATCTCTTTGCTTGTTGGCTTTTATAATGCAGAAATAATTTATCTTTAGTGTATTATGTACAAATAAAAATGAAGAAATAAAACTTATCTACAGAAATGTCTGCATGCATTGGTCGTAATCTGGAGGATTGATAAAGTCTGATTTGTAATAGAGCAATGAAGTATAGATGAAAAACTTGGAAAAGGCTCAAGATGGGCTTCTGTTTTCATCACCAAATTGGAGGATCATCAAATCTGCAACACAAAGAAAAAAAAATGTATTAATGTCAGCTCAGTCAATGTGTACTTGGGGAGTATCCTCATAGGACTGGTTTAACATCATTTGGAGCCTAAGGCCAATGTAACATTCTTTTGCCTCCTTATTAAAGGAACGGTAAAATGACCTTCTGAATATTCAAATGTAATTTGTACTATGTGGAAACTGAGGCAATACTACATAAAAGGAGGCTGGATGTGCCAGTGTACACAGATGATCAATGGTACATAAATAAAAGGAGAAAAAAAAAATCAACTGGTGAATTCCAAAGATGTGAGCATTATAGTTGCATTTTTTGGCCTAATGGTTGAACCATGCCTGGTATTTTAAAAGAATAATAAAAGTCACAAGTTAGTTTCATGCCCTTTACTGTGCGTTACCATAGGGGTTCTTAAGGGTATATTAATAAGGTCCAGTGTGACCAAAACACATTGGGCTTCTTGATCCATTAGATCTTGACTCCATTCTTCATTTGTACTCCATTATATATGCGTTTACCTTGGTTTACTGAACTCCCGACTGTGCTACTGACTGCTTTTGATTAGACTTGATTTATTTGTTTGTAAACTGAGGAAGCAAATCTTATTAGCATAAAACTGAATAGACTAAGAGAAACATACATAAATATGAGGAATAAATAAAGTAAATGTTATGGCAAAATATGTTTTATTCATCCATTACATAATAGCGAATAAATAAGAACTGCATTTGTTATTCTTTTCAGCCATAAAAAAATATGGATGTTAAAGAAGTTAAAAATCATGAATTTTTTTTATATAAATAGTTGAAGTCTGATGACGTTCTTTAAGAAACCAGATTAGAGTGTTAGAGTGTGGCAGCCAGTTAATAGCTATTGGACTGAAGACATTTCAATATAGAATCAGAGCTATATAAGGAAATGGAGCCTTTCAAACAAAACACAACAGTTCACTAGAAGAAATGTTTTGGCTTAAATCATACAATCCATTTAATCAATATGATTTAAAAACTGAAAATCTATACAAATATATTTCAAACAACGGCTAGAGAAATATGTGCAAGATTTATCAGTCGTCTGTGGCATTCACCAACATAGACATAAGCACAAGGGAGCAGTTTCCATGGAAACAAAAACAGTTTACAAGTGTGTTTTTTTTTTTAAATTTAAATAATGGTGTTGCCTAATTAATACTACAATTGCAAAGACATTAAAGAACTTTGACCATAGGAAGGAATAAATGAATTAATAAAAGAGAAACATATATTACCTAACCCTGTGATATTATTTGTGGCAGTTTTTATACATTTCTTTTCTGTGCTAGATATTATAATAAGAGACATTTTTACAAGGGATATTTACTATTTATTCCTACTTAGTGCAAGGTGAGTGCTAAACTAGATTTTTTTCATTTGATGTGAAAATGTTTATAGAGCAGCATGGCAGGTTTTTACTATTTTTAAATAATTCACTGTTATAGACTCCATGATCTCCTGTTTAAGCAGTGTAGGAAAGACAGGACAGCACTCACTTCAGGCTCGTTTTTGAACCATTAACTAGACCAGAACACTTTTTCTGGGAGGAACACATCTTCCCTTCATCATTTGTTATTTAATGGAAAGTCTTACTGTGGATAAATAAATTATTCAAAAGCCTGAGGAGGCTACTGAGTGAAGTCTGAATTGTCTAGTTAAGGTGTGAATTCTCCACTTCCCCATATTTGGTTATTCATCAAACTGTGATGTGGCGAATTTGCCAGCTAGCCACGGTCACATAATACACAATACTTCTACTGATGCAGTCGCCACTTTACAATGGGAATTCTGTTTCGGTCACAGATTTGCTATGGAAATCCACTAATTAGTCAATAAGGAGTAGAGAATCAGGGAATAACCACCCGAAGTGATGAGAATTCACTTCAACAGTCGAATTCTCACTTTAGTCCATATCCTCCTGAATCTGAAGAAAATCCTGTTCTTTATACACTGGAAACCTTTAGCGTTCATGGATGTGCACCATGCAAATCATTGTTGGAAGTTGCTGAACATTATTTCAGTATCATCTATTTAAGCAGCCCTATGCAGTAGCAGTATTAGAGAATGAGGCAATTTACCACTATGTTAAACCACCAGTGGCAACCTGCCTTTGTGTCAGTGGCCTTAGTCATACATTTCCACTCCAGTCTCCCACAGTACGTTAATTTCCACCTTCTGTTTTTTTCTTTACATTATTAACATATTAACTAGCCCTATATGTATCTAAATGATGTAAAACATAAGAGTTAACAAACACAATGGAAAATAAACCAGGAAGGGAGTTCAAAAAAGAATATTCAAGATGAGGCCAGATACAATTAATTGCAAGCTGTCAACAGAAAAAAATCAACACAAAGCATCAATACAACAGATCACTGGGGGTAGTAGGCAGCAAGCAAAGACAGTAGAAAATAGGAAGTGAGCAATAACCCAGGACTGCAATAAGGACAGATGATATAAACCTGATCATACCTAAACCACATTAGGATTAATATTGTCTCACTATATCTTGAATACATTTAAAGGCAAATTAAATTAGGAAGCTATATGGATACATAATATATAAACGACGAGATTATATATTCCTAAGAAACAGGTTTACTATAGGTGATACAGGGGTTAAACTGATAGGGTGCCTGCAGCCCTTAATATGCACTATTGGTCCAAATAATGGAACCATTCCCTCAGAATTTATAAATCAAATACTGTTTTAAGGCTCCAGTACATAACCCTCCATATGGAGGTTGCAGGAGTGAATAGATAGGCTAAGGATAAGAAACTGGATTAATGTGTGCTTTGGTGTTTGTTAGTTAAGTGCTAGTTTCTTCCCCAAAGTGGCCCTAGAGCAACACTCTTTGGAGCACCTCCTTCCACTAATGACTGCCTCCCCTGACTCTTTCCTAAAACTCCTCCACTGCTCTCTATAACAAGAGGAGTCAATTTCTCAGCTGCAGTTTGGCATTAGGGGACCAACTGTGGAACTATGGACAAGTGGAAGGGGTGCCAGGAGTGAGCTGATGGAACCCTTGCAGTTTGTAGATCCTTTCTAAAGCAGAGGTTTTCTTTAGCTTCTTCATAGAAGCTAAATTATTTGTAGGGTGTAGGACTTTGGGCTTCATCTTAGCAGTGGGAGATGGTTAGGGTTTACTAGCGAACATGTTTTAGTCCTAATGTTGAGTATGTTGTAGAGGCATAAGCACTGAAAGGGCAGAGTGAGAACCACAGTAGAGAAAGGGGCAGATAGAGAAATCAGTGGTCTGGTGCATCATTTGTTGTCTAGGATA
Organism: Pipa parva; assembly: GCA_019650415.1. Lineage (NCBI taxonomy): Eukaryota > Metazoa > Chordata > Amphibia > Anura > Pipidae > Pipa > Pipa parva. Next base: position 505 of record WMED01022777.1, on the reverse strand, counting down.
AAGCACAGGGATCATATTGGAAACAGAGGGCCTTTTAGGGTATTTAAAGCAACAGGAAAGAAAAAACCATTTAGTGAGAACCCAACAATACGTAGAATGGATATGAGTACATCATTACAAGTGGAACTATATATAAATAATATTTTCTTATTTTGTGATTCATCTCACAACACTCATTTTGCCAATATGTCATTATTTTTGAATACTTTTCCTGCTATTGCCCCCCTAATTCCCTGAGGAATCCTGAAATAATACATGTATGGATAAAGGGAGAACAGCGCTTCCTCTGGGTAGAAAGGAAAAGAGAAGAAAGATGGTGCAGGTCACCTTGACAAAGGTCAATGTGCAAATTAAATGCTACTAACCTTTTCCTTAATGAGATTGGGCATTGGATTACTTGAGGTGTAATCTCAACCTTAATCGAAACGTGTTGGAGTTGTGTGTGGTTTTTACCCAAATATGTTTTATTTTATTCACTTTATTAATTAAAAAAGAATTTTGAAGA
>WMED01022776.1:0-11594 GCA_019650415.1 Pipa parva | reverse complement strand
CACACTCTGCCCTTCACCTTTGGAATTCTTTACCCCCTTGTCTCCGCCAAGTACATTCCCTCTACACCTTCAAAACCAAATTGAAATCCTATCTGTCATAGCACTAGCACTGATTCTTATCATTAATTTTATGTTTAATTTTTATGTTTAATATTTGTATATATCTATTGTATTTATTTATTTATTATTTATTTACTGTATTTATCTATATCTATTTTGATCTATTTATTTTTCATTTATGGACCTATGTCATAACACATTCTAAGGTTCTTATTGTCCTATCTGTGTATGCAAGTCTTCCTCCCACTTAGATTGTAAGCTCCATGGGGCAGGGACTTAATTTGATGTATCCTTGTGATATTTTACTTGTATTGTTTAATGCACTTTTCCCTTGTCTGTATTGTACTTGTATTGCTGAATTGTACAGCACTGCGTAAATTTGTGGCGCTTTATAAATTAAATTATACATACATACATCTTTGAATTCACAAGGCAAATGGTAAATAACAGTTCCCTTCAACAGAACCTCAATCATAAGCTTTACTGAGTGGTTAGTCTTTGAAAGGATTTGTGCCAGACACAACACAAACATTTTCAAAATAAATCTAAGGCTAGGTTCACATGAGCATTATAATGCGCAGCTCATCATACGCTCGTGTGAAAAACAAATATGGCTCAATTAAAGCCAATGGTACTTAGCTAGTTCCGGACACACCAGCGTATGATGCGCATACGCTGGGTCTGGAACACCGTGCGTTGCATTTTGGCCAGCATATAAACGTTGTGCCCAAAATGCAACACACAGGAAGTGATGTGAACGCCGAGGGTGTATTTTTTTTTTCTTCACACTAGCGTATGATGCGCTGCACATCATATGCTCATGTGAATTTAGCCTAAATCACCCACCACTCCCAATAAAAACTACTCATTTAAACATTACATATTGATTTTAACCACAAATAATTTATTGTGATAAAGGTATCATTTTAATTAACATACAGTATCTCTGTAGAAAACAACTGTATCTAGGTAGAAACCACCTAATGCCCTTAGACATTCTAGATAACATTATATGCAGTAAAATATAATAGTTTCTAGGTAAAGTCTAGCATTCTTGACATTTGGACACAGTTCTTTTGATACTGTATGCAGAGCATTCTGGGCTGATATGTAAGTTAAGATACCAACATCATGAGATTGACTTTAAATTCCTTTTCAAAAGAAAAACTAATGAGTGGAGAACAGCTCTTTACAATGTTTTTGGAGCATTTTGTCTAACAAAATGATACCTGAAGAACTCAAGTAGAAACCAGGTAACTTAAGTGACCAAGGCAGTCCTTTGTTTACCTGCTTTGAACAAAAAGTAAGCACTTAGGGCAGCGGTTCTCAACCTGTGGGTTGCGACCCCTTTGGGGGTCGCACGACCATCTCACAGGGGTCGAGAACTGCTGTGGAGCCCGGTAGCAATCACAGGTCCCTTTATATAAGGGTTCCTACGTGATGACTTTTCGCCCAAACATCACCACGTGATGCACGTACATGATGACGTCAGGCTTGAACGTCGATGCGTGACGTCAGCGCCGGGGGTCGCAGTCTCAACAAGGTTGAGAGCTGCTGACTCAGGGTAAGGTTACTCTATGCCAAAAAGACACAGGCAAAACATTCCTTTTGACATCAATAAGGGACTGCTTCTAACCATGCTTTGTCTTATCTACATGTGGTTTACATGATGATGAATCTTCCTGTGGTTTACTGTATCTAGGTGAGATGCATGACAGTTACATGCATTTATCGATCATGGCATCATGAGGGAGAACTGCAACAAAACACAAATTGGGGGAAATTTATCAAAGTCAAAAAAGTTTTTGGATGGCCTAATGCCGTATATTTGGCATCGCCTATTTAAAAATGCTGTTCTTGCCATGTAGACTTTTTTATGCATATTTCATACATTGAAAAGTTGTTTTCGATCCTGTAAAAATCAGCAAAAAAACTTGATAAATACCATCCATAATGTAGCCTTAGCCTAAAAGTTAAGTGTGCTTGAATTAAGAATTCTACTCATTGTAGCATCAGGTCCGGTCACCCCTGTGACTGCTGCGACCCCTGGAGGTATGTCATTGACTAGACTTTATATAATACACTTTCAAGCCTCCACCAGTCATTTCAATTGTATCACTATCCCTGACTGCTTTGTCTTCTCTTCCTTTGAGGTTCATTCTGTCCTGCTTTTCTATCCCCTACATTTACATGTTGCTGCTATATACAGGCCGCCCTCTGCTTCCTCACCTACCAATTTGCTATCAGACTTTGAATCCTGGCTAGTCCTTTTTCCTTTCTAATGAGAGCCCCACACTCATTATGGGGGAATTTAACTGTCACACTGATGACCTCTCTCTGTCCGGGCTTCATTTTCTCCACTTAACTTCCTCTTTTGATCTTCACCAGTGACTAACTCTAGCACCCATAGGGATGGTCACTTTCTAGATCTTGTTTTTACAAAATATGCTTCTCTCTCTGTTCTTAATATCAGTCCATTCCCTTCCTCAGATCATCACCTTCTTAACTTTTCTATCTCATATTCTTCTATTTCAACTTTTCCACCTCCAAAAACGTTTTTATGCAACACGAGTGCCATTGATCGGCAGGCCTTTCCTACTTCTCTCCCATTCCCCACTAAAGGGACAGTCATTCTCCCAATCCCTCTCTGCTCCTTGGCTCCTCATAAGCAAACAATTCATTTACAGTGTTCTCCTCCTGACATTTAAGGCACTTCACTATGTTGCCCCTCCCTACATTTCCTCACTCGTATGCCTGTACACCTCTATCTTTGCCAGGAACATTCCCTCTGCACTTTTAAAGCCAAACTGCAGTCCTTCCTTATGGAGCAGCAGCACTGATTTTTATGTATATATATTTTATCCTTAATTAGTTGTTTACGCATTGTATATGTATTTATTTACCAGTGTTTCAGCACATTGTTACAGCTCTTATTACCCCTCTATCTGTGTATGTAAGTCTTCCTCCCATTTAGATTGTAAGCTCTATGGGGCTGGAATCTCCAACCTCTTGTCATCCAGCCTGGCATTTAAAATGATGTAGCCTTGTGATATTATACTTTTATTGTATAATGCACTTTTCCAATGTTTGTATTATATTTGTATTGCTGAATTGTACAGCGCTGCATACATTTGTGGTGCTTTATAAATAAAACTATACATACATACATAGGTATTTTTAAGGTCAGCAGCAATGACAAGGTCATACAACTAGACTTCTACTAATTCAATTTTACCAGTCAAAACAACAACTCTTCAATCTTTAAGGCAAATATTTCTGTTTCAGTTCTAAGTCTACCCTTTATCAAATTAATTATAGATGACTTTGGAATTTTTTTTTGTTTTTTTGACAGTGCCCTTTCTGTGCACAGGGAGAGCTGCAAAGTAAACCCAAACTGGAGCTGTGGAATGAATTTCAATAGGAAACGACGGCTGCAAATACATCGCTCTGGGTGATATTCACTACTTTAAACAAATGAGCTATGGGTTAATAAGACTTATTAGTTCTCCCATACAATGGGAAAGCAATACCGATACTTTCTTTACAGATGTTTGACATTTTTCCACTCATCAGGCATTTTAAACTGCTCAACATTATACAGAGCAAATTAAAATCCCCACATAGGCCTGTACAATGTTTGACTGTAAATACTGAGGTGTGCTCTGCCTGCCCCCCCCCCCCCCCCCCACACACACACACACACACACACAAACACACAATTACCTATTTGCAGCAGTTTTGGGGGCAGCTCTGGACTTTTCTCTCTCACGGGCCTGGTTGTCTCCTTAGTGTGGGGGATATTCTCTAAAGTCCGAATTCGACTGTCGAATTTTAAAACAGTGGATTCCCATAGCAAACCCTGACTGCAACAATTCTCCCATTGTAAATTTGCAACTGCCGACTGCAACAATTTTAAAATTGCAGCTGCAACAATACTTCCATAGTAAAGTCACAACTGCGACAATATTCTCATTATAAAGATGCAGCTGCGACAGAAGCAGTCTATTACAACTGTCTTTACATTCACATCTTAGTGAATAACCCCCTTTAGCCATTAGTCATTAGTGTTAAAAAAGGATACAACTGGAAATTGCTAACTTTATGCTAACATTTTTTTATACAAACCAGTCATTAATGTAAAGACTGGCGCAAAATAGGAATCGCTAACTTGTTTTACATAAATGTAAATAAATCTTCTCTAGCACCAGGGTGCAAGACAAGGGTTAACTTCTTATAATACGTCTTAAAGTTTTTCTAACCTTCATGTATCAGTTGCGCCTGGTCTAAACCACTGATTTTCACAAAAAGATGCAGTTGGTGCAAAAGTGACGCAAAGGGAATGATAAATTGCTAATAAATGGACGCCAAGTATTTTGCATCCAATTTTTATGTTAACAATATTTGATACATTTCCACCACTGAGTTTTACTTCAGTTTTGACAGAGTCTGACAGATATCTGTCTAAAGCAGTGGTTCTTAACTGGGGTTCTATGGAACCCTGGGGGTTCGGTGAGTCGGTCTCAGGGGTTCGGCGGAGCCTCCGCCACTTAGGTTAAGACAAGGAGGTCAAGTGATTTATCACTAAAGAAGGGTTCGCTGAATGTACATATGAAACTGGTGGGTTCAGAACCTCAAACAAGGTTAAGAACCACTGGTCTAGAGGTAGTATTCTATTCCATGAAGAGCTTGTTTGACACTCTAAAAAACCTAGTGGATTTAGAGGCATTCACAGAGTTGACAATATTATACATGGTCAAATTTACAGATTAATTCCTTTTCTTCTTGAGGACCTAATTTGCAAATATGTTTACAGAAAATAAGATCAATGAAGAATTGATCGATTGCAGCCAAATATCGTCTATTCTACTCCTGAGCACCCGGCTTTTCAAGTCTACACGTTGGAGGGGATTGGAACGGTCAGGTCTGTTTGTACAGAAAATAAGAGAAATATAATGTACACATCTTCTGCCTGTAATGACTTGCCTAAAGTGGAACAGACCCCGGTGTCACCGATCTTTCCGGATGATCTGTGACTTTGCAGGATCCATTACGGAGATACAGTGAAGTAGAGATGTGTAACTTGAAGTGCAGGGAAAACACACACACGGGGAACACAGGTCTGGATGCCACTAAAGGAACTGGAGCAACCAAATCCCATTATTCCTTTGGAGGCACTGAAACAGGAAAGCAAGAACGAGTGAAGGAAAGTGCAGAAATAGAAGTGTAGTGGATTCTCCTTACCACAGTGGGGTTGGCACTGGATAACACTGAGGCACGGAGTATAAGGAGGGCCAGGTCTTCACCTTTAAACTCCCGCAAGGAGGTACTGGGCTTTCTGGCAGGCAACTGCTAGGAGTCCGCTCTTGGGTTAACCCTCCCACTGGTGGCAGCTGGCTGAAACATTTGAAGGGACTGGTAGATACTGGAACTACAAGACTACAACTCACTGGATCACATGGAGTGTAGCGTACCTTTAAGAACAGAGTAGTGGGACCAAACACTGGAGCTGTCAGGAAAGGCAGTACAAGGTAGACCTCAAGATATTCCAGTAGGCTGAGCTGAAGAGCTGACACTCGAGGGTCCGCAGGAGAAGCTGAAGCCGGAGCTTCAGAGAAGGCACAAAGCAGTTTAGTAGTGAAACAGCAGAATAAACAGATGGCAAATGACATTGATGCTAGAGCACTGTGTAACAGCGCTTAACCCCTTTAGAATTTGGTGCCGCTAACATCATGCATGATGTCAGCAGCTCCGAATTGGCTGGCAACCTGGAATCACTGGGTGTAACGCTATCCCCAGTGTTAGCTGGCAATCAAATGCTGGCAGTGCACGAGCGGCGCTGCAGCAAGAAAGTCAGGGCCGGTTTTAGCTATGGGTGATGTGGACGACTGCCCTGGGCGCAGTCTATTAGAGGTGTGCTGTCGCCCACATCGCCCATAGCTAAACTCACCTCCTCCAGTGTTTCAGCAATGCACCTCCTCTAAGCACTTCTCCAAGTGGTAAGTGGAAAGCGACAGTGCTTGTGGAATGCGACAGTGCTCCTTAGCTGCTTCGGATCTCCTTGGCTCTATTCACTGTGGATTCAGCAGCTGCCGGCAAGACCCGAAGCATCCGAGGAGTGCTGTCCCATTCAATTTACCTCACTGTGGAGAAAAAACTCATAAGAATGTCCCTGTCAGCTAGTGTTTTAACAGCTACGTTCATATGTAGCTTGATACAGAAATGATTGTAGGACACAGAAGCTTCATTAGATATTTTTCTCTTTCTAGCAGATCTGTTGTAATTAGAAAAGGAAAATGTGGCTGCAAGAAAAATAAAACATGAGACGACAGGGTTAAGGTCACCATTTTCTATTTCTTTGCTTCATTTTTTTCATTCTACATATTTATCATATACAAAAGCCTTATTGACTAAAGTCTGAATATACCTCATTACTGTACAATTAGAGTTGCATCCCCAAAATATTCACAGATTCAATTCTCCTTAGTTGTGACGCACCGGTTAGACTTGTCAAACAAGTGGACAGCGATGGACATTATAGGATGTATTGTGTGGCGTAGTCAGTCGAATAGAAGTAAGATGCCAAGTCATGTGAATCAATGTCAATTCCTCCAGTGAAGTGCAGTGACATCATCCTCACCATAACTGTATATAAGTGAATAATACATCTATTTCTATGTCACCTTGTCCTTAGTGCATGTTGCACTTAGTCGTAGTTGCCATTGTCTCTTTTGAATGAATAGTCACCTGTTTTGCTGCAGTTATGACATATTCACTAAGGTGCGAATTTGACTGTTGAATTCACAAACAGTGGATTCCCATAGCAAATCCGCGACAATTCCCCCATTGTAAAGTCGTGACAATTTTTTAATGTTAAGATTGTGACAATTTTCCCATAATAAAGTCACGACTACGACAATATTCACATTATAAAGATGTGACTGCGACAGTAGCAGCCTATTGTGACTGTATTTATCTGGCGAATTCGCACCTATACACAACAATTTGGACCTTAGTGAATAACCCCCATTTTCTCCACAATTTCTCCATAACATTCATTGCATTTTTGTGAGTATGTATAGCTGCAAACGAGTCCAATGACAAGTGGCAAACTGTTCTACATAGAAATCAGAAGAAGAATTTATTTTTGGCTGTCAATGAAAATGATTCAGAAATGCAGTGAATCTAAACAATAAAATGACACCAGAATGTGGTAAGGAACATTTGTGGGTTAAACAATGGTGATGATAAGAAATAGAGGTAAAAAATGATAACTAGGCTAAATAGTTAAACCCTGTGAGATAGGGAAAATGACACAGATGAAATGCTGCTAAAATATGCTTAGCACTTTTATAAATACGCCTCGTACAGTGAAAGATAAAATCTTGCTTTGTCCAAATATTTTTCCTTTTAAGCTTTCATGTTCGATGCATGGCTTATCAAAGGAATGGGGTATTCCATTCCCTGAGGAACATCCACGTAAACTGTTCTAAAAAAAAGGTAGAGGGAAGACCACAGAGGAAATTAAAGGCCAATAAATACTGAAAGGTCCATTAAGTCTGTCTAAGCAAAATATATACGGAGTGATCCCTATTATTTATTAATCTCTATGGACAAGTCAGTTCCCACCAACATTTCTCTTGCCTGCAAGCAAAATTGTAAGTGCCCGATGCTATTGTAATTTGTAAACTTGGCCAAATAAAAGAAATTGTTTAATAACCATCAGTGAAGTTTCCTCCCAAAACAACTGTGTGACCAATGAATGCAAGTATAACACTGTACAGTATAGAGTGATTTGTACTTTTAAGCCTCTTAAGTGACAAATCCACTGATCCATGTATCATATACTTCAGAATGCAGGATATCATTACAAATGGGCTGTAGTAGGATGCCATCACACAGTAAGTTGGATGTCAAGGAGTAGTTTAAGTAAGAACTACTGTACCCTATCCATAACTAATATGCTTAAAGTACGAAGTCTGTCAGCCTAAACAGCTATATTATGAAGCAGCAAATCAGTACCTTTGGGCTGTAGTGCTAGCTTATATATCTGCAGGTGCAAGTATTTCACAGCAACCATATTAGATTCTCATTATTATGCTAATGGAACCTAACACATCATCACAAATATTGTTTTTGACTGGTTACCTAGAATGTCACATGGTACATTAAACTGAAGATATAATTTTGCATACACTGGTTTTCACACATGCTCTGAAAGAAGTGAATGCCCAGGGCAACAGCTTTCTTAGAGGGGGGTGGAGCGGAAATTTTACAATGTACTTGTGAAATTAATCATGCAGAAGAAGCATAAATAGTCAAATGGTGGCTTGGAAAGATTATGGGTTCATTGTGTTGCTGGCATAAAGGCTAAATAATCAAATATAATTTATTAGGGGATCTTCAGATACCTACTTTATTTTTTAATCACAGAGTACAACACAGGGATGAATAAAGGCAGCCCTCTCCTAGTCAGGGACACAGGCAGGGATTCAGGGAGGTAAATTCTAACTATCAAAATAATTATTTTTTAAATGTTAAACCTAATGTGATTTCACTTTACACAAAAAGAGTCAGAGAGATAGATAAAGTTTACTGGATATTTTAGTCTGCGATTATTTGAATAAAAAGGTTTAGTCAGATAGTGGGTATGGTGTAGGGTGCCAAGCATTCTGTTCCTATAATCTCCTGCAGGGGCATTTCTGGCCCTATTGTCGCTTTGGATGAACCGCCCCATGACCTACCCCCCATGTCCCCCCTTCCCCCCTGCCCCACACACGCAATCACCTCCTCCAGCATTGCACCTCCTCTAAGTGCTTCTCCACAGTGAGGTAAGTTGAATGTGATGGTGCTCCTTAGATGCTTTGGGTCTTGCTGGCAGCTGCTGAATACAGCCGACAAGACCCGAAGCAGCCAAGTTAGCACCGTCGCATACAACTTTCCTCATTGTGAAGAAGCACTTAGAGGAGGTGAGTCTCTGGACTGCTGGAGGAGGTGAATTTAGCGATGGGTGATGTGGGCAACAGCACCCCTCAAATAGATTGCACCCTGGGCAGTCGCCCACATCGCCCATCGGTAGAACCAGCCCTGATCTCCTGACATCTAAATGCAGCACTGGGGTTACATCATTAAAATACAGTTTTAAAAATGGTAACTTTTCTATGTAAAAAAAAACGTTTTAAATTTCACTTTAAAATGTTTTATTCCAGCATCCTTGTTAATTACTGTCACTTGTAAAACTATTGTTTCACTTTTCCAATTAGTAAATGCCTCACAGGGCATCACTAGATTTGTTATTTTTGTATACATAACAGTAATGAATATCAGCAACTTGATACTACAGAAAAGTGTGATTTACAAAACAACATAATATTATTTATCAATCTAAATTGTATTAGGCATTGCAGTCATGCCTGTTTTTGAAAGATAGCATGGCAGCACCAAATTCTAATTTTTACAAAGAGAAGATTTTAAACAATTATTTTAACTGGCTCTTTCCAGACACTAAAGGCTTTACATTGCATCATGAAATTGTAGATATTTGACCAATGCCACCTCTGAATGATGCTTAGGGCCTTATTGACTCAAGTCTGAATTGACCTGTCAAATTCACTATGCTACAATGTGAGTTGCTTTGCCACAAATTCACTTCTATTCATTTATGAAGCTATAGATAGATTTGTCAAAGAAGTAGACTACTAAGGACGTGTACTGTACTTACGCTACACCGGAGCCCTGCCATCAACCTTCGGAGTACTAGTCATTGGTGACTGAGTCCACCGCTTGCTGAAAGAACCTGTGCACATGCATGCAAAATAATGTGAAGGGCTCTCCCAGACTATCATAGTCCCCTGAATTAGAGGCATATTTGCCACATCGCAGAGTTTGATCAATAAGCAAACATGGGGAAGTGACGATCAAATGCAAAGTCATAGCTATGATTGATAGACAACCGAGAGTGTGTCCAGAAAGTACAGCACCCTGTTTATAAAGTATTATACTGAGTGCAAAATTGTGTACAAATAAACAATAAATCAACCAATTGGTAAAAGGTCAATAAATAATGAATATGGTAAATAAATGAAGAATAAAATAAGTCCAAACCCTAAATGTCCTTTCTAAAGTCCAGCAAGCAGTCCACGTTGGGATTAACTGCCAAAATCCCTTGAATGGAATAACGAAAGTACTTTTCCTTGGGGAAATGTGGGTGAGTTGAGGATGCTATAATAGCCATAAGTGCTTTAACCTAAGCCCTTTCTGGTAAGTGCATTACCTAAAGGGGGCCACCGGTGTATCACAGCACGAATTGATCCATTTGGATACTAAAACAGGAAAACTATTTTGTTACATAGCAAGCACGTTTACCTGGAATCACATTGATTGTCATAAGCACAAATTTATGTGTTATATCTGTATCACCAGTCCAGAACACTGATACACGTTGCTACAGTTTTATACTGTCACCACAGTTACACTTGTGTCACTCATTGGTCATCCAAACAATATCACACTAGGAAGAAATCCCTATTTTTTATTGTCTTTTGCCAGGGCAACCACCCACATTTTCCCAAGGAAAAGTCGTAGCTATACCTGACAATTTGGCCTTTAGTCAATAAGGCCTTTAGACTTTACATGCTGTAGACACCAACAACCATTAACTGCCTCTTCTGTCTTCCACTGATCCTTTATTGTGAGTAAAGATCTATCATTGCAATGAGTATAAGGCATAAAAATGTAATATATTGCTGTCATGCAATGTCACCAGCAAGAGATGAAATTAGAGGAGGAAATCAGTTTTCCCAAACGGTGCTTAGAAATAGATTTCAAGGCAAAAAAATACATTTTATTTTGTTTCCCAAAATAGAAACTTGTGTTACAAAGAATAAGATGCTTGTGTTTTATATAGTTATGAGTTGCCTCCATGATTTTTTAAAATATAAATATATTTAATATAGCTAAATATATATTTAATTAGTTATTTATCATCAATATTTGTATTTATTGACCAGTGTTTCAGCACATTGTTACAGCTCTTATTACCCTTCTATCTGTGTATGTAAGTCTTCCTCCCATTTAGATTGTAAGCTCTATGGGGCAGGGACCTCCAACCTCTTGTGTCAACCACAACCTAGCACTTACAGTGAAGTATCCTTGTGATATTTTACTTGTATTGTTTAATGTACTTTTCATATGTCTGTATTATATTTGTATGGCTGAATTGTACAGCGCTGTGTAAATTTGTGGCACTTTATAAATAGAATTATACATACATACATACAAAAATACATTACAAAAGAGAGTACATCTGCCTCTATTTTCAACCATATACATAGAAATAAAATGCAGTGTTAATCAAGACCTTATGGAATTACCAGTACAAAATAAGTCTATTCTTACTGAACTGGTTAAAACAGTACACTGATTCATTTTTCATCTTTAGATACCAATGTGCATTCATTTATCTTACATTAAAATAAGTATAATATACAAACCCCAAAATCAGAAAAGTTGGCACGTTGTGTAAATCGTAAATAAAA
>WMED01022775.1:0-11594 GCA_019650415.1 Pipa parva | reverse complement strand
TTTTAAATGCTTTTTTTTACCTAAATTTCTCGACTTATACACGAGTATATACGGTAAGTTGTTTTTAACTTGGAATTTCTATTTTTTTATCACTTGTTTTTCATCTTTAATTTGTTGAGCTTTGTTGAGAACTTTATTAATGTGTTATTTAAAATTTCAAAGCAAACTATGGACCAAGTTGGGGTTTGAATACTTAATAGATAAAAGATGGCTGCAACCAGTAAAGATAAGAAATAATATGCATAGAGTTTATACCATTTTAAAGAACAGTCTAGCACCCCCAAAAAATACATTTATTTATTTATGCGAATTACCACCTTTTATTAAATTTGATTTATTATCAAATTTTTGTAAAAATTCTTACCTTTACAGAAGTGCTATACTGCACTTCCATGTTGCAGACACTGCTGACGACTCTACATCATTTGAATCAGACGATTCCTCTCCAGCCGCACTCCTAGTGAAGCCCCGCATCGGCATTTCCTAGAAGTCACATGGAGAGCCTGCATGTCATCCAGGGTAGATGCACTGACATGCACTCTCTCCCATGTGACTTATAGGAAATGCCGGTGCGGGGCCTCACTAGGAGCGCAGCTGAAGAGAAATGTGCTCCTGAGAGGGATCGTCTGATTCGAATGCCATAGAGTCACCAGCAGTGTCTGAAGATGGGGTATGCAACATGGAAATGCTGTATAGCACTTCTTTACTGGTAAGAATTTTTACTTTTTAAAAAAATTTGATGATAAATCGTATTTAATAAAAGATGGTAATTAGCATAAATCAGTGATGCCCAACCTACGTCCTGTGGGCCATATCCGGCCTGCTGCCCAAATTCCAAAGTCTGAATTGTTGCGTATAAGTGTAAATTCACCAGCTAAAGACAGTTGCAATAAACTCTTTCTGTTGCAGTCTCATCTTTATAATGAGAATATTGTCGCAGTTGCAACTTTACTATGGAAAATTGTCACGGCTGTAACTTTAAAATTTGTCGCGGTCACGACTTTACAAGTTGCGACTTTGAAGCGGCCCATGACATGTGCATTGCAAATTTATAAGTCCCACAGATCGAAAAAGGTTGTGCATCAGTGGCATAAATAAATGTTTTTGTTTTTGTTTTGGCCAGACTGTTCCTTTTAAAAGTGCACTATCTGAATTACAGTGAAGACTGATCCATATAAAGTTGCCCCCTGAGCTTAGATATCTATGAAATTTGTCATCTTCCTTGGGACAGCTCTGTGCATATGCTTAGTCTGTATTTCTCAGGGACTGGGGCAAAATAGATTACATTAAAAGACTGGTTACAATTGTCAAATCTAATTTTGAGCCCAAATCACCAGTATTTTATGCAATGTGGAGCATTATTATTTTTATATGGTTTATGTATAAGAAAGCTTTAAATTAGTTACATCAGGTAGGGATATTAAAGTTCACCTGTCAGCTCAGGATTACTGTATTCTTATAAAGTATGTGACTTTATAATGTTAATAAAGTATTTAGGAACCCAAAAAAGTTTGCATATTGAAAATACACTTCAATCTCGGCCCAATTAGAAAACATTAGAAAACGCCCCCTAACAAGCAGACTCTCCTCTCCTGTCTCCAAATCTCTCATGTTCAGTGAAGACTAGTCGTACACTAGTATTGTAAGCTAAGGAGTTGGGTTACGGTGCCTGTAGACAAGATTCTACTGCACAGAGACTCATGCAGATACTTAGAGCTGAAAGTTCCCTGAGGCTTTACACATCCATCCATCACATCCCCATCCCTCCCAGTGGCTGTTAATAGGGAATAATGGGGCATTTTCAGTGTCAATGGGGGTTTTATCCCATAATCTTCCATTCACACAGAAAATCCCCCATTGACACTGAAATTTCCCCATAATCCCTCATTGATACTGAAAATTCCCCATAGTCCTCCATTGACACCCATACTGTGCATCCCACCCATACATTATTGACCGCGACTGAAGTTATCGCAGTAGGAAGTTGGCTTACTTGTCAATCAAGTATTATTCATTCTTTGCCGGCAACTCTACAGCGTCCCGAGTCTCCAGATCCCCTCTGAGATGCGCAATCCTCTCCAGCCACGCTGATAATGAATCTCCACACCGGCACGTACTATGTCACATGGGAGAGCATGCACGTGATCAACGCATGCTCTTCCATGTGACTTCATGTGGCATCAACGCATGTGAGAGACTGCACGTCATCAAGGGACGACGTGCAGGCTCTGTAATGTGACATAGGAAATGCCAATGCAGGGCTTCACTATCAGCGCAGCTGGAGAGGACTGCTCATCTCAGAGGGGATCTGGAGACTCGGAACGCCATAGAGTTGCCGACAGACGATGAAGATGGAATCTACAACTCGGTAGTGCTGTACAGCACTTCCTTACAGGTAAGAATTTTCCTTTTTTTTTTTTTTAAAAATAATAAAATGCATTTAATAAAAGTTAGTAATTAACATGAATAATTAAATGTGTGGGAAAAGTTAGGATTTCAATTTTAAAAGAACCTATTTTAGAAGGACTATGTAGGCAGAACTACCATATCAGTGCATTAGATTGTTTTTTTTTCTTCTTCTGGTGTTATTGCTCCTTTATTATTTACTAACACTACATGTCCACTTCGTTGACCTATCCCTGTGCATACATACTAAATCTCCACTCAGCACAATACTGCTGCTACATTATAAGTAAAGGAAGAAATCCAAGATGGCAACCAGTTTTTGTGGTTGGTGGAGAATAGTAGGGGCTTATTGTATGCTTAGTGTTGCTGAAATTTATACCTTTAAAGGACCAGTAACTTCAAAAATAATTCTCATTTGGATTAGCGTGGCAGTTATTCCTATACAGCACTTATAAAAATGTCAATAAATTCATGAATTTTAGAGCTTTCTGTCTGTTTTGATCTTACTGATAGCAGTCATGTTATTATACAGACCTTATCCTGTACCATTGTTTTCTATGGTGTTTTACATAATACATATTTAAGTGTGCTCGAATGCCCAATTTTTAAAGCTAACTTTATGAAACTAATTCCAAAAACAGCTACAGATTAAATTTAGCAATACATATGTACTCACAGATATTACAGGGAATAGGGATTGTGTCTATATAATGCATATACTACCTGGATGTATAGGACAAGACAGTCCCAAGACTCTCCATCCAGCCCATCATTTTAATTCGTCCAAAATATATTGTTATACTGGGAATTTATTAGAAGTGCCAAATTCATTAATAAATATAGATTGAAAGTATATTACATCCATCCAGCAGACAACATACAATGCTTTTGTTAATTGTCTGTGCTAGGGGTGTGCAAGATATATCGTCTAAGATAATATAGTAATCGTTGCATTATCGATATGCAAGCTGCCATTATCGAATGGCTCCATGCCTTTAGAATAGGCTGCTGCAGAGAGGGAGGCAGGCTATCAGAGTGGCCACACGAGCTGTGTAACAAAGCTGAGACCCAACGCAACATACATAAATAGAGGCTCACGTGTCAGGCCTAACAGCCACCGACACACACAGCACCAAGCAAAAACGCCAGAACCAGACAAAGCAAGGATGAACCCAAACACAGCTAATCCAATTTTTTCACTAAATTGAAATATAAGACAACACATTTTTAAATAATGCAAAAGATAGTTTATTATAGTTATCCACGAAATTAAAGAAAATATCGAGATATAATTTTTCAGCAATTTTGCACACCCCTAGTTTGTGCAGAAATGATCTGGTCAATCTCTTCAAAGGCACTTTTACACAATTTAAAAAAAAAATATCTGAATGACCCTTTTTAGTTTAATTAAAACTCCACATGACTTGCATATAGTCTATTGTGGTCTAGCATCATGAGACTGGTGCTGTTTTAATATGTTCATAATGTTTCAGTCAATGGTGATTTTAGGGGAAAAATATGTAAATATTATGCAAAATCTGACTGACTTGTTGGAATTGCAATGCATATAATTTATATGCAAGTCCTATAGAGATGAATGGGCAGGTGAATGGCTGACTGGTCAAAGTGTACAAAAGCTGTATTGCATTGTATCAGCAGGTTATTATGAAAACAGTTGAAATAATGTTATACACTTACCTGTGGTCACTTACCCGACTATGTCATTCCTACTAAATTGCAACAAAGTTAATGCAAACGAGACCACTAAATTGCGAATTTTCAGGTAAATGTGAAAATTTCAATAATCCTCCATGTTTGCATATTTAGCAAAGTTATTCTCTATGATCTGATCTAGCAAATTCATACACAGTTCTGTGACATTACGTTCACTTTGCATCTGTTTGTGGCAAATGTGAAAACACATCAGGTTTTCATCATATGACCAGTGACCGTGGCATATAGAGGATTTATGGCAGTGGTTCTGTTACTATTCTAGTGACACTTCAATCAGAAGGTTTAAATAATGTCCCAACCAAGTGTTAGCTTGAGCTAAGGATTGACTACTATTGTCTAAAAATCAGTTGTAATATACGCAACTATTCTCTGTGACAAAACATGACAAAATGACATTGTCCTTGATAATTCCTGCATATTGCCAGAATGTAGAAAGAGCAGGTTATAGTGACTTTGTGGGGCTTATTCATGAAAGGCCAAATAAATTGCATAAAGGTGTGAATTCACATTTATTCACCACTTCCCCATATTTATGTATTCATCAAACTCTGCGATGTAGCAAATTTGAGAGCAATTCGACAGATTATGACAGTTGTGGACTTACGGAGCACTTCGCACCACTTAATGTGAGCAGATACAGGTCATTCGATTATTGATCGTGCATCAGAGTATGTTGTAGTAGTGAGTTTGACGAGGCATAGTATATTGCATTCGCCAGGTTACTTTGCCAGATTGAAAGTGGCGAATTAAAGGTGTAATGGTAGGGCTCCTAATGTCCAACTGACTACGTTCCTCTACACAAGTGATGGCTACAGTCTTGTCTTCGTTATAGGAATTCTCTGTTTAGTGAGTAAGGAGCAGAGATTTGGAGTGTAACTTCCCAAAATGATGAGAATTCACTTCAACATTTGAAATCTCGCTTTAATGAATAAGCCCCTAAGTCAGTGATGGCTAACCTATGACACGTCTCAGGGTCGGCATTTGTGTTGTACTCTCATGTAGTCCCATTGTAAATCCACAACTGTCACAATTTCCTCCATAGCAAAACAGCGACAATTTTCCCAGTGTAAATCCACGACTGTGACTATTTTTCCCATAACAAGACTGCAACATTTCCCCATCCCATTGTAAAGCGTATTGTAACCTTGTTTTGTCTGTCTAAAGTTGCTAATTTTTTAAAAATTTTTATGACAGTGTACATTTGTTTGGCTACTCATGCTGACTGGATACTGTCATTTGCAAAACTTACTATATTATTGTCACTATTTTTATTTTTTCCTGTCTGTGATACTGTTTTTTTTTTTTTTTCTTCTACATTTGGGATAAATCAAACTGACATTCAAAAGGGTTATAATAGATTTTTCATGTGAAGACATTTTTAGTAACTCTGTACACCTCCCCCAGCATTGGCAAGCTGCTCACATTAAACTGGCTGAGAGAGCTCTCAATACTTTTAGAGAAAAATGATCTGTTTTGGAGGTTATGCAGTAGCCCCATAGAGACCAACTCTGTGCACAGAAGAGCAAAATCAATTGTAAAAGTTTACATTTTTTTTCTAATAAATCTGAAAAACTTGTTATCTAGTATACATGAATATGCTCCAGCTGTGTTTCTTCATGGTCGTTTTATAATAAAGACCATAACATTCTTACCCAGTTGATTTGTGATATGGTACAGGGCTGTATGGTACTGAAAGTTTCCAGTCTGCTGAGCAGTGCCAGCACGTCTCTAGATTTAATCCTGTCACAACCATTTGTGTGGAAATGTAGGCACATGTAAGTGCTTTGACATTTGTATAGGACTGTAAGTAACTAAGAATGCTCAAACATTGCTTAGGATTTGTAGTTTTCAGGTTCATAAGAAAGGTCATCTAGCAGACTCAGATTATAGGAATCCACCTTAAAAATAGCTGATTTATTTTGTTCATGATCATTCTATGGCTAGCAGCTGTCTAAACTGTACTGGACTGTTACTCATACTTTACAATCTACCCATATTACCTTACTAAAGCTGAATCAGAAAAGGGTTTCCTAGTGTGTAATGACATTAACCTGAGCATCTGTATTTTAAAATAGATATTAATGCTTGTATGACTTCAGTGACTCCCAGGAACTAAAATCCTGAAGATTCCAGCTTCAATGAGATACTTGGCTTGCAGACAGTGGAGTCCCAGGAACTGAACTGGGAATCTGCTGTAGAATCTCAGGTTGCTGGGAAAGGGTTAAGACTAAGGACCTGAGGGTAACGGTGACCTTTTCCACCTCTTGCCCAAGGTATTTTACCTTGTCCTGTTGGCTTTTTTTCATAGTAGAATGAATGGTTGTTGTTACATTTCTGCATGATAGCATTTTGGAGTCAGATGCAATTCCATGTTAATTTTGTGCATATTTTTAGCAAGTAGTGTCTGTGGTGTGTCTTCCTCTCAAAGTGAGTTTTGATTTATAGCTACTGCTCCTCTTCCGTGAGAGAAAGTTATTGATTTTGCAGTATGCTGTTATGAAAAGGGTGAAATTAAAAAAAAAAAAAAAAAAAAAAAAAAAATCCAGATTTTCACCAATTTATACTTTTTTTTTTTTTTTTTGCAGTATATTAATTAATGCATAAAATAACATCATCTACTCTAGTGTTGCTGAGAGTAATTGGCACACATATAAAAAAACATATTACAGAGCCTTTTCATGGTAAGCATCCATAAAGAATCTATAGCAGGGGTCACAACCTATGGCTCTTGACCCAGATATGGCTCTTTTACTGTAATGAGTGGTGCAAGCACTACTCATTACTCATTACAGTCTACCGGCAAGAGCTGTAGAGAGAGAGCTCTCTTAGCGCTTCCGGGTTGCTAGCCAATCTGGAGCCACTGACGTCACCGGCTTCTGGGTTGCTAGCCAATTGGGAGCCGCTGATGTCACCGCAAGGCCGGATTGCTAGAGAATCCGGAGTCTGTGATGTCAACAGTTCTGGATTCAAAATAGCTGAGGGAGCCACACATATGGCTCAGCCCAAAAGGAATTGGACCCTGCCCACAAAATTTGGATTTGAATTGAAGTGTTTTCTGTTTATTACATTTTTATGTGTCTTACAGCAGCATTTTCCTGATTCTTTAGACTTTTGAATAGAAGTTGATAGTTACACATTTAGTACTCCTGGCTCCCATATCATCAGAGGTCAATTCAAACTATGTTAGTGGTATATATAAAAAAAAAACCTGGTATACCTCTGTTTAATAGCACAATACTGTACATTTTTCCTGAAGAAAGTCCTTTTCCAATTTATGTATTTTTCTCCATAAAATTCCATTGATGAACGCATAGTTTTCTTGCACATTCAAATTTCTACCATTTTCATCTGGCTACCAGAAAAATGTAAAATCTGGAGCACAAATAGAATTGAGGTTTGCACACTATATGAAATAAAGTATACAGCAATGAAAAGGCAGGTGCTGTGTTAAGCTCTTGTATACAAAATACTCTATCACATAACAGCAACACAGAAAGATCCATAAAAAACACGCATGCTCCCAAGTATATCAAAAGTATCTAAGTTTTCTTGATTTTAATCGTTTGTATGACTTTTTTTCTTTCTTTTGTTTTGCATTTTTCGATTAAATAAATTTTGATACTTGGGAGTGTGCATGTTTCTATGGGCCTTTCTGTGTTGCTGCTGGATAGAGAAAAATATAAAATGGTATTTTCATTGTAATTATACTGCTTTGTAGTTTGATGGACATTATTCTGTGTTTTGCTTATGTGTTGAAAATGCATTCTGATTGTAAGTGGGGCATGTAAATGGTCACTGATCATTCACAAAATCAGTTTAAAAAAAAACAAAAAAAAAAAAAACTATTTTGTGATCAAACAATTGTATATACAGTATTTGTAAGTTTTTTTTCTGCACACATTTTGATTTTGGCTTTATAGTACCATGTATGTCTATCTATCTACTGTGTGTGATATGATAAACAGAGGACAGATCTCTTGAAAGCTTGTCTATTTAAAACTGACTGTTAGTCCAATAAAAAAGGTATCACCAAGTATTGAAATACTCATTATATATAATATTTATCATACATAGTGCTATGCACATTTATAGCTTTCTTTAATTATATTTACTTTTTGAATGATTTGTTATTTTAAATAATATTATCATACACAAAGAGTGGTACCAGATGTTCAGAGTGCTCTGTTAACAATGGGTTTAAATAGCTTTTATAAAGGAAGTAGGGTGACAAATAAAACATGAGGTATGGGTTTGTGGGTAAGCACTGTACAGATGAACAAGTGGATTGCAGATGTAGGTTATGAAAGAGATTGAAATAGAAATTATTTTGGCTTTATATAGCCAAAAGAAGTCCTTTTTAGATCTACAGTTTTTGATGTTCTGTATCAGGAGTATGCAACCCTCTTCTCTACAGCCTCCATATTGTGGCTCCCTTCGTTGAAAAAAGAAAAAAAAATAACTATATATATATATATATATATTTTTTTTCCTTCTGTCTGTTGTATTCTGCTGTTGTAAGGGTTAGAATTTAAAAAAAGATTAAAGCTGTGTTATGTTATGTGGCTGCAGACTATTTTTCTTTTCAACCCCTGTTCTATATAATCAAACACTATGTACTTCATTTTATTCAATGTTCTCATAATAAGAGCTGTTACTGTTCACCGTACAAAGGGAGGAGGTGTTGTAAACTCCATGTCTATGTTCTGGAACTTTTATTTAACAGACTTTTTTTTTTTTTTTTTTTTTTTTTAGGAAGCAGGGAGTTGTCTTAACTGAATGTTAGAAGCATTCACCTAAGATTGTTGTAAAGAAGCAAACTCTTTGCTTCTATTTTGTTCTGATGCCTGACTTTAATCTTGAGTTGGGTTGGGTGTAGCTAAAGGATTGACATTATAGCTCATCCAATCAGATCCCTGATAGATTGTGATTTAAGGGATCTGATTGAAGGAACTTTAATGTCAGTTATCTTTTTTAGCCCTGCCCAACCCGACTCGAGATTAAAGTTGGGTACCAGAGCAGACCCTGAAAAAGACCAGTAATAGCAAAAATAAAAATGCCATTTAGATTGGCGTGACAGTCATTCAAATGCAGCACCTGTAAAAGTGTTTTCTTTGAAGATAAATGTATTTAATTTATTGCTTTTTAGACCTTGCCCAATCCCATGTTTTAGAGCAGCGGTTCTCATCTTTTTGGGGGTGGCGACTCCTGGCGCTGACGTCACCGTCGAACGTCATCACGTCGCGCGTCATGTGGTGACGTTTTCGACCGACGTCACTCCGCAGGAACCCTTATAAGAAGGGTTCCTGCGGGCGCTTCCGGATGCCGGCGCGGTTCTCAACCCCAGTGGGATGGCCTCTCGACCCCGGAGGTTGAGAACCGCTCTTTTAGAGGTTAGAGTCTGACTGATTAATTGAGTCTGTGGATAGGAGTCCTTTATAAAGGTGACTATTTCAGACAGCTGTCTTTAATGCAGGTAATGAGTTGATTAGGAGCATCTAACTCAGTGGTTCTCAACCTTTGTGAGACAGCGATCCCCGCTGACGTCACCGCGCCATCATGCGCTGACATCACCATGACGCTCGTGATGACGTTTTGGCAGAACGTCATCACGTACGCGCGTCACGTGGTGATGATTTTGGCCGACGTCACCCCGCAGGAACCCTTATAAGAAGGGCTCCTGCGGGTGCTTCCGGGTGCCGGTGCGGTTCTCGACCCCAGTGGGATGGCCTCGCGACCCACAGGTTGAGAGCTGCTGATCTAACTGCTCTGAAGGAGCCAGAACTCTTAATGGTTAGTAGGGGATCAAATACTTATTTCTCACTGCAAAATGCAAGTCAATTTATATAATTTATACAATGTATTTTTCTGGATTTTATTTTGGATATTCTATCTCTCAATGTTAAAATTAATCTACCCTTAAAATTATAACCTGTTCATATCTTTGTCATTGGGCAAACTTACAAAATCAGCAAGGGATCAAATTATTATTTCCTCCACTGTGTGTGTGTCTATAATCTGTGTGTGTCCCCTGGACAAAGCTAATGTACATCTACTAGGACCTAGGTTAAAATTTTAAATTGGGGGGGGGAAAAAAAGAGAAGAAAAAGCTCTCTGGGTAAAATATTACCAGGATAATAACTGGAATTAATGACACAACTCCAGGAACCCCCAGTGTGCCTTTATAGGTGCCAAAGTCAAATCCACACATTCATATTGCTATGTATATTGTCACTTTGACGCATGATAAATACCCTAAATGTCCACAAATGATAAGCAAATTAATGAAAATTGTGCATAAATACATAGCCAACAGTATGTAGAGAACAGTGACCACATTTGCAACATTGATCTTTGCTGAGTTGCAGAATTAGTGGATAAATATCTTGATAAAGCAAAATCAATTGCGTGGCAAACAACAATTCAATCGATGAAAAATTGGCTCCAAGGCATTTGAACTCAGGTGACGTTATGGACCCCAAGATCACACAGTAATCAGCATCATGTAACATAAGCAGAGTCGCAACATAGTGCAATAAAAGGAGTTTTTAATGGAAATAAAACAGCTTCAAATTATACTCACATAGGAGTCACAAGAAAACAAGCGTTTTTTTAAAAGTCAAAGAGATATCAGGCAGTTTCAATGCGTTTCATTGTGCAGTGTTCACAACTTCATCAGGAAACATAACGTCACCTGAGTTCAAACGCCTTGGAGGCAATTTTTCATCGATTGAATTATTGTTTGCCACGCAATTGATTATGCTTTATCAAGATATTTATCTGGTGAGCCTTCCCACAAACTGAGTGTACTCACCATTGTTTTTTCACACTTGTTTGGTGAAAATATTATTCTTTTAGACACTTTTTCACTCCTATTTAATTTGGTTATTTGGGCTTTTAATCTTCTTTAAAAGTCTATCAGTTTATGCACTATCAGTGCTATTGTTTCTTGCGCTTGTTCCAGATACTTTGGAATTTTCCATACATTGAGGATTGTGAATTTACCTCGCGGGGATTTCAAGCTGCATATACTACATTTGGACTTTTGTTTTCTTTGGACGTTGGTTTTTCATATATTGGACTTTCACTTATCCTTTTATTTGCTAAAAGCACTATTCATCAGCACTTTACCTTTTTCTTTCTGCTGTTGAAAGTTTTTTCATTATTATTTTGTCTGTCTGCTTTTCTTTCCTTTCTGGCCTTTTTGTTCATCTCCATTGTGTTTTGTGACTCCCTTTTGGTTGAAAGGGGTCACTCACTGCAAATCAACCCCCGCCATTGGTTGTAACTCTTTACATGTGATACTATACTTGTATTGTACAATGCACTTTTCCCATGTCTGTGTTATATTTGTATTGCAGAATTGTACAGCGCTGTGTAAATTTTTGTGGCGCTTTATAAATAACATTATACATACAAACCCCAAAATCAGAAAAGTTGGCACGTTGTGTAAATCG
>WMED01022774.1:0-11595 GCA_019650415.1 Pipa parva | reverse complement strand
TGGTTCCTTTATACTGTTTTGAGTAGGGAACAGCATGGTAATTTACTTATTTTACTGCCAGATAGCTTTTTGCTTAGTAGAATTGACTTTTTTATGCATGATCTTTTATTTGTTGCCCATACAAATTCATTTTCTCAGACGATATGCAATTAAAGTGTTCATTTTAAACTGATCTTAAAGATGTTGTGCACCTTGGACTTCATTTTTAGTTTACTATCCTGAAACCGTTTCAAACTGGTCCTCATTAGTGTACAGTTTTTGAATGATGTATTTTTTGTTGTTTTTGTTTACATTTACATGGTTGTCTGGATTTTATTTATTCATTAACTTGGTCAGGGTCGGTTCTACCGATGAGCGATGTGGGTGACTGCCCAGGGCGCAATCTATTTGAGGGGTGCTATCGCCCATAGCTAAACTCCCCTCCTTCAGGGCCAGATTCACCATTCTGCGAAGTGAGCCACGAAGCCTTCGGCTCACTTCGCAAATGGTGTTATGCGCATGCTGATGTCCTGAGCGCGGACATCAGCATGCGTATTAAAGGGATTCCCCTCCCGGCGAGAGCACTCGAGTCTCCTCGCCGGGAGGGGAATCCCTTTAATGCGCATGCTGATGTCCGCGTGCAGGACATCAGCATGCACATAACACCATTTGTGAAGTGAGCCGAAGGCTTCGCGGCTCACTTCGCAGAATGGTGAATCTGGCCCTCAGTGTTTCAGCGATGCACCAACTCTGTTCGCTTCTCCAGAATGAGGTAAGTGGAATGCGACGGCACTCCTTGGCTGCTTCAGGTCTTCTCTGCTTTATTTGCTGTGGATTCGGCAGCTGCCGGCAAGACCCAAAGCATCTAAGGAGCGCCGTCGCATTCAACTTACCTCATTGTGGAGAAGCGCTTAGAGGAGGTGCGTTGCTGGAATGCTGGAGGAGGTGAGTGGGCAGGGTTGAGGGCGGCACAGGGCAGGGAGGGCGGGGGGAGGTTGAGGGGCGGTTCACTCAGGGTGTCAATAGGGCCAGAACCGCCCCTGAACTTAGCAACCAACAGCTGAGCTAAGTACAGCCTGAAAGAGTGATAGTACAGAGTTATAATGCAGAGCCTGAACAGAAACATAGATAATGAAACAATAATAAATAAAAAAATCAAGCTTCTTTAAAAAATTAACCAAATCAAAAAGATAAATCAAATATAATAATAAAAACCACCAAACAATAAAAAACAAAGTCCAGTTGCAAACTGTTTTAGAATTACACTATTTGCAACACACTCCCCTTCTTCCAAGTCATTGTTTTATTACAAACCAGCAGTTTAGCTGCTCCAATCATACTTCAATAATAAATTATCTTCTGCATCATGCATAAAGACCTACATGAATTGATCTGGCAGTGTTTAATTCAACTTCATGGTATGAAATGCTTTAACATCACTTGACTTTTTATCCATTTAACAATAGCTGCTGTTCCTTTCTCTGTTTTAGGTCATCTCAAGTGGGAGTTTGGATAATCTGCATTGCAAAGACACAGCTATTGCATCCTGTGACCTTCTTATCTACAGATGTCATGAGAAAAGATTGGAAAGCAGAATATGTTTTGTGGCTACTAAAGTTTAAATAAACTTTTTGTTTTCATTTCTTCATTCCAAGCTCTGCTTCTTTGTACTTCATTTTCTTTTCTATCAGCCCTTGCTTTTCTTAAAATCAAAAATGTCGTCCAACCTATACTCTCTTAGTTTAACTCTGCGACTAAGTTTGCTATTGTGCTCAGTCCTGGGCCTGAGCTTAGGTCTAGAGTTCATGGGCTTGCCCCATCAGTGGGCTCGTTATCTACGTTGGGATGCCAGTACTCGTAATGACCTCAGCTTTCAGCTCAGGACCAACGTTTCTACTGGTCTCTTGCTTTACTTTGATGATGGGGGCATCTGTGACTTTCTCTGTCTTTCTCTGGCTGATGGACATGTTCAGCTGCGTTTCAGCATTGATTGTGCAGAAACTGTTGTTGTAAGTGATAAGAAGGTCAATGATGGAGGTTGGCACTTTCTTATGGTTAGCCGGAATAGGCTGAGAACCACTCTAGTTTTGGACGGAGAAGCCAAGCCAGGGGAAGTCCGACCACAAAGGCAGCACATGAATATTGTCAGTGACTTATTTATTGGAGGGGTTCCAGGCGATATACGTTCTGGTGCTTTGACACTTGCCACAGTTAGGGATATATCTCCTTTTTCTGGATATTTACTTGATCTGAAATATGGCAACACAGAGCCAAGGTTACTAGCAAGTCATGGTGCCCGTCTGGACCTAGAGGGGCTCTGCACAGAGAATCCATGCGAGAATGGGGGAGCTTGCTTGCTGTTGGATGGGGAGCCTACCTGTGATTGTACAGCCACTGGTTATGGGGGGAAATTCTGTTCAGAAGGTAAGCAGAAGATCAGGTATTTAATGGAGAACTAGGTACAAATTATCTTCACGTATTTTCACGTCATTCTGTGTATTTCGCTAGTCTGGTATTGATTCAATGTATTACAATAAAAGACTTTTACAGGTAAAGTATCACATCAGTTTTCTATGCCAAGGTATGAAAAGTGTCACACTAAGTTTATACCTACATACATGCCTGTATTTCAGTCCATTACAAAGACTGGCCTTTTACTAATACAGGTTTTCTATATACATACAGCAGAATTAAATATTTGTTTGGATGCAAATAAAAAATGTCTAATTGTGCATCTAATATGTATGTCATGTTTTTAAATGTCTGCTGTTTTGCATCACTATATTACTCATATTTTAAGTGCAATTATTCTATTTTTAACAACACATGAATTATACACATTACAAAATCCGCAGCATTTAGATCATTATATCATATGGCTTTTGCATCTGTGCCAACATAAGTATTGGCAAAACTGGATGCTGGGGCATCTTTCACTGTGTAACACTATTCAGATGGTGAAATGAGTGATAATTGTCCTGTCATATTCACATTATTTACTCCAGATGATTATGTTGGAGGATCTGTAACTTTTTGGGTTCATAGGTTATATTAGTGGAACACATTACTGCAGTGCTTGCAACAGTTTCAACAATTACCTTTCTTTTCCCAGCCCCTCTCAACATTGTACATATTCTGCTTTCGGCCACCCTTCCATACACACATCTTTGCCACAAGCTATTAACATGGAGCTCTCCTTTAACATATAGAGTGCCATGCATCCGTTCACTTATTTTTTTACTATACAGCCATCTTTTCCGCATTAAATTTAAAAATAACTTGCACTGAATCAACAAATCAGTACCAATACCAAACACCAATATCCTTAAAAGGTCATTAAATATAACAAGGCATTCATCCTGTTTATAAACCACCTGCTGTATTTGTCAGTAAGTGCCCAATAATGGCTGCTGCTGTTCTTTTTAACGGGGCAGTTTAGTCACCAACATTTATTTGCCTGTCTATTAATCACTATTTGTTTTCCCATATATATTTTTTACTAATCTCAATACTTTTCAGTTTACAGACAGTTTTAGTGTAGCTCCTTTTCTCTGTCCCCTGTATCTTCTTTAGCAATCCAGTTTGAAATCTTACAACAATGAATTGACTGAAACGTTTGCAAATAACCATAATGATCATAAAGCTACTTATTTGCAATTCCAGAGAGTTACCACCCACCTGCTTAGACAAGCTGAGTATAGGTGATACCTTTTATTGGCTAACTGAATGCCATGCTTGAAGTAAGTAAATGCATGCTTTCGAGACCTAAGTAGTCTCGAAAGCATGTATTTACCATCTATTCAGTTAGCCAATAAAAAAGGTATCGCCTATATTCTACTTGTCTCTGCTTTATATCTATGGCTAACATAGTGCTACACTCTACACCCACCTGCTTCTTTCTGATTTTTTTTCTTTAAAGAATGATTCAGCTTCTTGATCTATTTTCTAAAATTTCAAACTGATCAGGGGAAGATAAATAGGTGAGTGAGGAGGGGCTTCTGTAAGAAACTGTCTGTAAATAAAGTAAACTTATTGTATTGTAAAAATCAGGTATTTTACTGTGGCAGTTAGATGGACAGGCAACTGTTGGAGATTGGACTATTCCTTTGACACACCTAGTCATTCAATATATTTACATATAATCTATTTTTGTGTCCTATGTTTTTCAGATTTACTTTTACAATTGGCTTTCCATTTAAATTCATATTAGCCTTCCTAAAATTCATTTGTACCGCAATATAATAGCTCTTACTCATAACCCTTCCTTCCCACTGCTCAACATACTCAAACTGCTTACTATATCTTCTGCTACATACTTCCTTTGCTATTTCTCCTTGTATTCCTTTATATAACTTCAAAATTCAGTTTCTTGTGACTTATCTATTTACCACATGTAACCCTGCCTAGCCTGCCTTGCAATTTTTGTACTGATGATTTGTGATTGGATTTATGTGGAACAGTACAAAATGGTTTGTGTTTTCTTGAAATTGTTGTCAGAGGTGAAATTTAGAAGGTGTTTCGAGTGGTGGCCCATGCAGGTGAGCATTGGACAACTTTGTAGTATTGCACTGTTTATTGCCTCGTGCTGTGAAAATTAATGTAATTCACTGGAGATCCTAATGACAATGGGAAAAAATCCATAATGCATCAAAAATATATCTTCTTGTAAGGATCCATAAGGCAATGAGAAGTATAATGGCTGTGCAGCATGTAGTGATATGTGAAACATTTAGCACATTTACTCATTGCAGTGATGCTTGAGGCAATGATCAGTGTTAATGAGCAGTGTAATCCTTTATATGTCGAAAAGTCATTTTTATTTTTAGTGTTGACTATCTATTTGGTGACCTGTGTTACTATTAGGGGCATGCACTTAGAAAATGGAGATTATTCCCTGACTTGGCAGATTAAGAATAGAATTCAGTGTGATTTGTATGCAGTCTAAGTCTAAAATATAAGCTATTTGTTGCAGTCTGATAATTTATATACACTAAAATGTTTATGTTGAAGTTTGGTGTAGATTTATTGTTTAGTAAATAGTCAATTTATACTGTAGTAATTATAGAGGGATTTATCAAAATTAAGTTTTGGTAGCTATAGAGTTACTATGCAGATTATCCCTCATGCTTTCAAGATGTCAAGTAGTATTTCTGAGTAATATATAGTCTACTATTGTGTTCATTTAAAATTTAGCAATATCGGGTATCAGGGTGTGTTGGGCCTTTGAACTGTCTGTGCCTAAGCAGTATTAGGATGGTGATTTGTTACTGAATACAGACTTGGTCACCCTGCAGCTGTCTGTGTTTATTAGACTGGTTCTGTGAACCTTAACAGTATAATCGGAGACAAGTTGAGTATAGGTGATACCTTTTATTGTCTAACTCAATAGATGGTAAATGCAAGCTTTCAAGACTACTTAGGTCTCTTCTTCAGTCATGGTATGGCTCAAGCGGATGTAACCTAAATATGTTTCTGCTTGAGCTTAGGTGTGAATGGATAAGAACCAGGTGTACATGTTTGAGCAATGAAAGGCTTAAAATGTTATTATTTCTGAGTGTTCAGTTATATTTGTTTGCATAGTCTGGCTGTGTGCATATGTCATGTATAATATGAAAAATACACTGTGTAAAGGAACAACTTGTACATGCTTTGATCTGAGTTTTTTTAAGAAGTTATATATGCTAGTAGGTAATGCTGATAGTTGCAAACTGAAGTCAAGTCCCAATGTTTGAAAAATTTTCACATTGACTTAATTGTGCTAAAATCAAACCTGATTCTTTGCTTGAAACCTTATTTACTATACAGACACTTGGTAGAATTACTGGACCATATTACTTAGAGGGGTTTCAGTAGGTGACATCTTAAGTAAACCAAATCAGCAATTTTATATGTAAATAATAATAACACCACCCTTTACTGTACAAATTATCTTAAATACTTGGAAACTTGGCAATAAAGCATGGTCTTATTGAAAGCCTACGTATTTTCTGGTAGGGGATTCCAGACCAGGGGATTCCATATTACTGCTACATCTAAATTTGCAAATCACTTGAGCAGTAAAAAGCATCTATTGACTCCTTTTGAGCAGATGAGTACTTTCATTCCAGTTATCCCAGGTGGACCAAATGTATTTAGCGTTTGCTTTTTTTTATTCTGCGTTAGCACCCCTACATGAGAATTTTTTTATTCAAATTTTTTACGCTGATAATTACGACCTTTATAGTTTTTTGGGCACCTAGATGTATTAAATATTAAGTCATAAATACATCCAAATCTGTGCACGCAGTGTCAAGCTAAAGATATAATTATCTTTGCAGTGTTAAATGTACTATGTTTATAGAGCAGTTTGCACATGTGTAAGCCACACTAAGCCTAGCAATACTGTTTATACATACATCCATATTCAGCAAGTGGAGGTGAAAAATAACACTAGTACTGTGGGGCCACCCAGGTTCCTGCTTGCTTATCTCTCATTTCTGCATGACACTGGCTACCCCTTCTAGTTTATAGGCTCTCTTGACAATAGGAGTCTTTTGCGGCCTCTGCTCCTCACACCTGAGTCTATTTGGCTGCTGGTGGACGTAATTGACAAGACCAGTTCTTTCCTTACTTTGATGACACTTGATGCAAGCTTGCAAGAACAAATTGGACACTTGTCTGGACAGCTAGGTAACCACCCATTTAACCCTATTTTAATCCACCACTTGAAATGTTTAAGTATGTCTGGTAGTATCAGGCTATTGATGTGTATGTTTGCAGTGTTAGGGTGGAGGCGTGTTTGAGTGGCAGTGTTAGGCTAGTGATGTGTATGTTTGCAGTGTTACAGTGGAGGCATGTTTGAGTGGCAATGTTAGGCTAGTGATGTGCATGTTTGCAGTGTTGGAGTGGAGTAGTGTTTGAGTGGCAGTGTTAGGCAAGTGGTGTGTATGTTTCCAGTGTTAGGGTGGAGGCATGTTTATGGGTGGCAGTGTTAGGCTAGTGATGTGTGGGTTTGCAGTGTTAGGTGGAGGCGTGTTTATGGGTGGCAGTGTTAGGCTAGTAATGTGCATGCTTGCAGTGTTGGAGTGGAGTAGTGTTTGAGTGGCAGTGTTAGGCTAGTGATGTGTATATTTGCAGTGTTAGGGTGGAGATATGTCTGAGCAGTTTTCTGACCAGTCTCCATTTAAGCATTTACAGGAGATTTTTTTTTTTTTTTTTTTTTTTAGTAAGGAAGTAGGAGAGGTAAAGTTTGACATGCTTTTTGGAAGCAATGGGCTTTCCATTTAGTGAGCCCCCAGATTATGAGGATTAGGTATTCATCTCCTCTTGTGCTGTAATGAGGTCAGCCTCCATCCCCAAACTCAGAGACAGAGCTTTACTGCTTAATCTGCTTTGTGGAAGGAGGGTTAAGTTTAATCAATCACTTTTATTCAGTGTTTTGTTGTGGATTATGTAATTGTATAATATTTGAAAGAGTCCTTCTCACCACTCCATGATCCTACTTCTTCTTTTTCCTTTACCTCTGACCATGTAACTTACTCTGGCTCCAGATTATTCCACTCCCTTTGTCTTACTTTATAGTCATGTACATATTTTATTTTATTTTTTTAGTCTATTTTGTGTTAACAAATATACCTTTTTTCTGATCCATGTGCTTTCTGGGTTTTAATTCAGAAGTCTTCCTTCTTGACTTGGAATACCTATATGATCTGATAACTTGAACAAATCTCTGTGTATATTTAATACATTCTTGGACATATGCCTTTCCTAAATTCAACTTCCCATGTTTGATTTTGTTATCCCTTCACATATATTTTCCCTCTATTTAGAACTCTGTTTGTGCAGTTACACCTAGATTGGGACAAACACAACTGCCAATTCACCTTGTCAGACTGGGGAGGGGGGCTGAAACAGATACCCCCAATGGGGGTTATTCACTAAGGTGCGAATTTGACTGTCAAATTCTCAAACAGTGGATTCCCAAGCAAGACCGCAACAATTTCCCCATTGTAAAGTCGCTACTGCAACAATATTCCTATTATAAAGATGCGACTGTGACAGTAGCATTCTATTGCGACTGTCATTAGCTGGCAAATTCAAACCTATAGGCAACATTTCGGACTTTAGTGAATAATCAAATGTCCATGCAGGAAATTTGTTAATATGAATATCCTGCTTGAATATGATACTGGAATGCACAGTTGCTAGTGGACAAATACTAACCGTGATACAATGGGTGGACATTTTACTCCTTGCTCCAGCCAACATAAATCCTCTTCATGCTGAAGTTCCCTTAAGAAATAAGTCCCTCCCTTTTTATATTAACTTCTTTGTTATACCCAAATCTTAACAAAATGGCATTCACATAAAGATTGGGATATAATAGAAAAAGTATGTTGAAGAGCTACATACAGTTTTGCTCCATAAGGTAATTAATAGGACTTTGACATGTTGATGTAAGTAGTATTTAGCCTTCTGCTTACAATCATTTTCACGGTATGGCTGTGTTAAACACAAGCATGATAATTTTTGGTCATAGGATCATGATCTCTATAGGTAATTTTGGTAGTTGTAACATAGATGCTGAAGATTCAGGGGTTAATGCACTGAAATGACACTCCTTTTCCCCTTTCTTTTGTTACCTAATAATGTTTGAACTGGTATGAAAGGATGTGGAACTGGCCAGGCATGCAGTGTCTAATGGCTGTATTAAATGACACTGGTAACAGAGGGAATAAAAGCATGAAACGAATACATATATTAAATATTTACTTTTTCTGCTATAGTTGTGTTCTCTCTTGTGTTAGACATGCCTAAGCCAGTTTCTGCAGGCTAACAATAGCATGCTTAGCGTAATTAATTTGTTTGCATATTCACCAAGATAAACGCCAGAAGATGTTTTCATCAATTGTCTACGGCCTTCACAAGTAACTACCCACAAGTAAGGAACTTGTGGTTTTGTGGTGAGTGAATCCCCCACATCAGAAAAACAAACCAATTCCAAAATGATTTCATATCCATTTCCTTATTTCTGCAATGAGAGTCCTTGGGAGAGTACAAGGAACTGGCGAGGAGTTTTGTTTTGTTAGTTCCTTGATTTTCCCTGCTGCTAATAATCCATTCTGGCAATCTGTGGAAGTGGGTTGTGTGCTAATTGTGTGCATGTGCAATGGTTACCACTTCTGCACACAACTTGATGAATTATTGTCCAGAATACTAGTGGCGGGGAGGTATTTTCTTATGTATGTTGGAGTGATTTTCATGTAAAGAATATTCTAACACATATTCTTGCAGGTTTGTGACCAATCTGTCCCATGCATAGTGGATAGCCTGAGTTTTTATCTCTGCCTCCACTTGCATGTGTGCATGGTGTAAGAAACATGCAGGAGACTCTGCTTAATTTGCATGAGGTGAAGTTTTCATGCAAAGAGTTTGTGTAGAGTGCACAGTATTTGACTCTCTTTTTCCATCTCTCTCCCTTTCCCTCTTTGCCCTTATTCTTCCACCTACCCAATCTTTTTTTCCTTTTATAATGCCTCCTTAGATGAAAATGATATCCCAGGTGAGTGTCAAAGGTTACATGGAGACTACTTGTCCCATGACAGCAACAATATATAGCTTACTGGCCATTTTTTTCCAAAGTTGATGGGTAAAGATCAGTTTTTGTGCTTTAGAAATAAGTTGCCCCTGAAAGATTACATGAATTAATGGGTTTTCTCAATAACACATCATTTTCTCTATATACCAGACATAAAATTCATTAGAAGGGGTGATTTTATGTGCAGTTTAGTGATATTGACATCAGTAGCGTAATTAGGTTGGGTTTGCACCCCCCTGACAATTTTTTGTCTCTGCACTCTAAATCTGTGTGTATTTGCTGCCAGTGCCAAAGTTTTAGAAGATGGCACAGCAGAAAAAAAATGGTGATGTCAAATATGCGCACGTACCTGGCACACACATAACTATACATTGCACTCACACTGTGCAATCAGTCAGGCAAAGTGTTCCTAAGAGGCTAGTGTGCTGCCCTGCAGCTTGATGCTCCTGTGTAAGAACTGTGAGGGCTCACCTTATGCCAGTATCTGGTAGTCATGCTTGATCACTTTAATAAATCCTCTGCTAAAACCAGCTTTTCTGCATGAACTGAAAAGCTAGTACGTTACCAGGTGTGACAAGGATGCCATACTTCTTGTCTAAGTATGTGTTATCACAATCCCCATAGTGGGTATTGTAAAACTGCTGTGGTAATTATGTGTCTCACTTCTCCCCACCTTTTTCTATATTTTCTGCCTTCCTCTCCCACTTGTTTTCACTCCAACTTTCTCTTTTGTGTCCATTTTCTCTTTTTCTCCTATTTTCAAGGTCTGGCTCACTTGATGATTGATGACCAAGGTATGGATCTCCCCAAATCTGGGTGCAGTTCCTGTTTCATCTCTCTCTTTTTTTTTTTTGTTTCATTGTGTTTTAACTGAGGTATTTTATATCTTCTTTGGTTGAGTGTGAAGAGTGTTCTCCCATTGAACATTGTATCTGGGCCTTCTACTTCTCAATTATTGCATCATTTTCATACTGTCTTTCCCCAGCACTTTCTTTTACAAGAGGGTTATTCAGTTCACCCCATTCTCATTGAAAGGATTCTCATGTAGACATTTGATGCAAATTGTGCAATTATCTTTTGTGTTTTTTAACTAAGTGCATCAATATCTACTTGTCTACTTCACAATCATAGATTTAGCATTTTCCATCATCAGTGAGAATCATCTGAATGAAAAGAGACTCCCTCCTGATTACATGTTATGTGTGTACCATTCATTTGGAAACCATAGTGCATTGTTGTCTTATGCACTACCTCCAAAATGTAATGGCCCATGCTGTCCTACTTGTGTGCTGTGTTTCATGCTGTGTGTGCTGTGGCCTGTGTGTACCACCTGTGTGCTTTGTGATGATTTCTTTAATATTAGTCATTTTTTTGGAAGCATGTTACAAAAAAAAGAACATACTTTGATCTTGCTGTTTCTCTCTCTATGGCACATTTCCTGCTCTCCTGGACTGTCACTGCTGCATCTTACAGGCAGAAGCAAAGGTAGAACCATTGTTTACTTACGTGTTCATGTACAGTGTATTGTCTACTGCATAATAGTTTTGTCCATGCATTGTTCCATTGTGTCAGCTTTGATTTGTTCTCTTTTGTTTTTACATTTGTGCAGAGTTAAAAAAAACAAGTATGCAGCTGCCATTTACCATATTACGTTTGTGATTTCAATATAAGTCATAAATTAAGCACTAAAAAATATATTTGTAAAACAACCAAGAGGAATATATATATATATATATATAAATTCAGCTTGTGTGTTTCATTGGAGGTTTGGACAGTTGGTGGGGCTATAGATATGAGTGTATACAGTAATAAGTGTAAATGTATTGCTTGTGTTTTAAAGCTTTTAAATAAAGGAAAAGGTTATATATAGTCTTTAAAAGAGTTTAAAGGCAAAGGATTAATCTAATGGCATAACTGAATGTACACCAGCACAGAACTTATAAATCAGTACATGCTAGAATATTAACACGTGCACTCACCCAGCATAAACGTTTTGTCACTCTGTTAGAAACGGTTTACAACATGATGTTCATATTTAA
>WMED01022773.1:0-11595 GCA_019650415.1 Pipa parva | reverse complement strand
ATATTAGTAATATTATGAAATATAAAGAGGCAGGAAAAGGACCTTCCTTGAGGTGGAATACAACACAAATGATAAACCAACTCTGCTTTCATTTGAATATCATATTATCTGACTACATCTGACCCTTATCCCACCCCATTTCACCCTAATCCAACCTATTCATTCCTAAGTTCAGACCAGAGTATCCTCTGATTCTGTATATGTCTATTGCCCATCCCAAATTGTGAGGAAATGCTCAACATTAAGCCCCACCTCCTATTAACTTAATATAAAATGCTACATTATATTGACTATTAATCTGTGCACTGGGAAAGTGAGACTTTCAAACTGAAAGTAATGAAGAGGCCAAAAGACAATTACGTGGAGGGAACTACGCTGCCCTTTAAGAAGAGAAAGCCAATATAGTGTAATATGTCTCAAACACCAAATATAAAGGTTAGAAGCTACTCACAAAGACACTCTTGACACAAAGCCTTAAGAATTGATGGTCTGAAAATAGGATGCTCTCGCTCATCTCTAAACTCTAATGCTAAGTAGTAAGTTCTACTAATGAAATAAATGTTTTTGTAAATATATATGTATTTAAAATAATGTACCTTTATACAGTGTTTCTCTCTCATCTTCCCTGTCAGCCCGACTTTTCTTTCTGAGTCAGGTTGGGCGGGGCTAACTAACTGATGATTGACATTATAGCTCCTGCAATCAGATCCATTAAATCACGATTTAGCAGGGATCTAATTGGAGGAGCTATAATGTCAATCATTGAGCTCCGCCCAACCCAACCCTAAAAAAAAAAAAAAAAAAGTTGGGCTGAGACTTTGGAAGATGACAGAGAGAAACGCTGTATAAAAGGTACAATTTTTTTTAATACATATATATTTACAAAAGCATTTATTTCATTAGTAGAAACTAATTTAGTGCAAACATCATTAAACTCTCAAAGGCCAGCATCGGCCTTTTCGAGTTTATCCCGTGGGATCTTAGCTGTTTGATCAGTAATAATTGATGTTTTTCTATCGATTTTTACCAGTAGAAACTTTTCTATTGAGTTTTTCGATGAAAAGGTAGCCATACTTTACATTAGTAGTATGGCTAACCTTTCCATTGAAAAATCTGATCGATAAACTCAATTGAATTTTACTGATCAAACAGCTGAGATCTCATGTGCTTAACTCTAAAAAGCTGAGAGCGGCCTTTTCGAGTTTAATAACTTTCATCAAGTATTAGTTTTGAGGTGACAAGTGCACTTTAAGCAATTGGCCTACTTTATCTTCCAAGTCTACCATGAGGCATTATACAGATCATAAGTGCAGTATTATATTGCCATAAATTATTGCTTATGTGGTAAAATCAATTAAAAGGTTTAGGACAGAACTTAAATATTCTGCAGCCAGTGGAATTTGCAGTGAGTAACTGCTAATTGGACACTTTTGATATATGAAATAAGACTGAGCCACCGTCTAATTATATTCCTAGTGAATATCATTTTGTAGAACTTTTATATTGACAGACATGAACATGATCATACAAGTGAACTCACTCGCAGAAACCTTTAAATGTCATTTTTGCATAAAATCCCTTTCAGTGGATTCAGTTAATCTCTAAAAATGACCTAGGTCTTTCTGTGAAAGCTACTTCTTGCACATATAACACTAGCTCCAGCAACTTGCCTCTCTTAACAAATGCATCCTATGGACACTTGCATTTTGGTTTAGGTTCAGGTTTTGATTCAGACCAATGTCCATGGGTGGGATCAGTGTATGTAAAAATGTTACTATACATTGAAACTGATGGAAACATTACATTAAAAACATATATTCCGAGACACTAAACCATAGACATCATATACACGTATGACTTGCTATTCACATTTAAATTATTGCACAAACTGTGCCCTGTGTAAAGGATTCATAACAAGATTAAATGATGTTAATGAAAGAAAATTAAAAAATGAGAACAATACATTTGATACATATTGAGATAAATAATGAAAAATCATAAAGTCACTTTCCAATACAATGACCGTTCAATACAAACCACCTATTTGTCACTTTCTGATGATATTTATGAAAATGTCTAAGTTAAATGTGAATGTTCCAATGATTATTTTGAGAAATGTATGCTTTTAAAGATTATGTGGCATATTTGCCAAAAGATTAATATTTTTAAGTAAGCACCATAAATTATTCTCCTACATGTTTGTAGGCTTAGGACAGTGGAGTTGATTGATTTTTTTAAAGCTCAAACTGTTTGACATTTGTGTACTACAGTTATGCAAAGAAAAATAAGAAAACAAGCTAAATGAAGGCTTATGGAAACCCCTTCCTACCCACATTTTATTTTTATTGTTATATAAATGTGTATGTTTGTATATGTAAAGTATATTTAACATGTGCTACTCCTGCATATTATTGTCTAGGTTGGTACTTACCGGAGAAATATTAAATGATCTGCTTTTACCTAACAAACAATTTATCAAGTGGCTAAAACGCAATAGATCAGATTTAGGAATATGGGTACAATTTTATATTATCTATGAATTTTGACTGGGTTCATGGCTGCAATATAAACAAATAATTGGGACTTTTTGCCTTTCTAATTTTGGAAGCTTAAGTTGTTTTTTTTTTTTTTTTACGACAAACTCTTTGCATATTTAAAGAGTCCCAAAGTTATTTAAAAAGTCCCAGAGTGTCACTATTCCCTAAAACTCCTTAACTAATTTGGAGAAAACCCATTAAAAGCAGCTCTGAGCTGGTAAAGCCCATTGAAGTCAGTGGGAGATTTGCAGCCACACTGTTGTTGCTGATCAATAGAGCAACTCTGAGAGTATTTAAAAAACAAAACCGAACGACAAAATAAAAGAAACAGCAGACCTGCATTTACAAATTAACTCTTTCATTACAGCATGGGTGAAACTTATTCCACTTTCATATTTTAAAGAAAGAACAAAGTGAAAACTACAGTAGAACGAATAGGTTTTTAGGTGTCTCTGTACAGATTAATATGTAAATTATATCTCAGAGAATGAGAGGAATAGGGTATTAATATGCTTGTTTGTGTTCTCTTAAAAAAAAAAAAAATGTTGTCCTAAGTGGACATTTGCAAAACAGTATCTAATGGTCAGGTATAACAATTTTAGCTTTATTCTTAAACAAAAAATTGAAAGACCGCTCAATCCCCTTCTCAATTCAAACAGTGCAGACAGT
This sequence comes from Pipa parva, assembly GCA_019650415.1. Classification (NCBI taxonomy): domain Eukaryota; kingdom Metazoa; phylum Chordata; class Amphibia; order Anura; family Pipidae; genus Pipa; species Pipa parva. The sequence goes on along the minus strand of WMED01022773.1, from coordinate 8,389 downwards.
CGGGTGCTCAAGGAGAAGAATGGCAGGACTGTGTCATCGAGGTAGGCAGAAAATCTCTGGCACTCCGAAATGCGTAAAATCAACTTCGTTTATTGAACATCCATTTAAAACAAGATTTAAAAACAAGGGCAGCACCTACGCGTTTCACGCATACAGCGCTTAATCATGGTGTGTCAAGCTTTATTCTTAGGCATCTTAAACACATATTGGGGAATAGTAACTAGACAAAGCTGTTGGTATTATATCCTTAAGGCTGTTTTTATTGCAGTTCATCCCTATTAATGCCACCTTTTCGCCTTTTAACATTTCAGGTTGTATTACTGTTAAAGGCTTTGTTGGTGGCCCCTTTAATCACAGTGTGCTCTGGCCAAAAACAATAGAATAAGGAATCTAAATATGTTGAACTGAAACAATAAAACAGTTTTTTACCAAGGTACTAATATAATAGTACATTATCATTATTGCCAAAGATGCCCCATAATGCGTATAACTTAAAGTACCAGTAACACCAAAAAAAAAAAAATTAAAATTCTTATTTGGATTCGCATGGCAGTTATTCATATATAGAACTTGTAACAATTTTATATTTGTATAAATTCATGAATGTTTTTATTTTTGTCCTTTTTTTTTTTTTACTGATAGCAGCCATGTTGTTACAAAGACCTCACCCGGTTTTCATTATTTATTTATTTTAAGGTGCTTTGCACTGAGCATATACAGGAAGTGCGTCCTAAAGGCTAAATTTGAAAACTAAGTAAGAATATTTATATCCATAATGCGCACTAAGTTATGCAGTGCTGTTTTTGTTTTAGTTGAAATTTCAGTCTTCTATGTCCAATTTAACATGCAAGATGATGCTCTCAAAAGATACTGTCAAATAATGCTATTTCATTTCTATAGACTTATCAGCAATATTCATGAACTCAAATATTTCAATGTACGCGTATTTATTTATCTGCCTTTGTACAGATGTTCTATCCTAATCACTGTGCTACTTAATTCTTAAAAGGCTCTCCAGGCTGTAATAATGAAGACAAATGATTTCAAAGAAAGGCTCAGAAACTGACATTACATGACTCATTATAAGGGTAACTGGTATCTTCTTCATAAAGTGAAACCCCTGCCAATGTTACTTAAGAACATACATAGGAGAATAAAGTGCAGAAAAGAACTTATGGTAAGTATTCGTACCTCAGCAAAAGCATGTGTAATGAGAAGATTTCAATTATTATATTTTAGAGCAATATCCCAATTAGACTGAATTGTTATGAAAGGTAGTTACAGTTTACCAACAGAAAGAATAACTAGTAACTACATTAAACTCTGAATGATATGGTAAGTAATGAAACTATTGCTCACATATAAAGGCAATCTGTTATTCTCTAAAATGCCCCCATCCTCACAAACTGATTGCATATGTATGTAAGTCTATTACCACAGAAATAAATAAGTTTCCTTTGAATATGAGCTCTTGGGCCTAATGATCAGGTCTACAAATCTAAACAAGAAGCCAAAGAGGTTTAAAGGTTTTTGTTTTTTTTATTAAAGGGTAAGTATGAGTAAAACAGTATTTATAGTTGATATGTATACATATAGATAGTCAACTTAAACATTAAAGTCTAAAAATGATTTTGGAATCATTAGTACTTGCCTCTTATTTAAACAACCCTGCTCCCACAGCCATTCTGTGTACAGACTCTTCCTGTATAGTGCTGATATGCCCTGCCCCCTGAGTAACATTATTCACTATTCAGAGAGCACATTCTTGTGTGGAATCCCTTTCCCTTCTCCTTATATAAAGTCTGTTCCTAACCCTGAGCATAAGCAGATCAAAACTGTTCAACAGCCATTGTGGTCAGCTTTGGAGAGAGGAAAAGGGAAAGGAGGGGACATGACTACACACAGTTGGAAACTCATTGAGAGGGAGAGAGCAGTTATAGAAGGATATTGAGCTCTGCTGATTTAAGAGGTAAGTCAGGAGTTTCTTAATCACTATTTTGCTTGACAATAGGTAAATGGGGTTTTATTTATAGACAGGGCTTACATACCCTTTAAAAGACATGTTGCTCCAATAAATGGTATCACAAATGTCTCCAACACTGCAGCCTGTGATTATCCTGAATACTAAATGTGAAAGAGGCCTTACACAACTGAACATGGATTTACCTTTATCTACTTATTTTTTGTTATTTGTATAGGAAGAAACCTTTCCAAGCAGATTAACTATGATAGTATTTATTGGTATTTTTCCTTATGTAACCTGTATACAATCCTTGATGAACCCTAAATTCCTATTATTTATTTCATGACCCCTGTGACATCACACACTTAGGGTAATTCACAAAAGAGCGAACTTACCCTGCGACCATTTGCTTCAGTACGCATATCCTGTTATGTGCTCGCTGATGTCCTGCATGTGGACATCAGCGAGCGCATATCAGGATATGCGTACTGAAGCAAATGATCGCAGGGTAAGTTTGCTCTTTTGTGAATTAACCCCTTAATTTTCATTGCATTTCTAGACATCCTGTCAAAGGTGGTACAAAATGGAATGAAACAACGCACTGAACAGAAGCAACATTATCTATTATGATAGCTTTATTATAAAAGTATGTTTTTATGCTCCTTTATTTCTTTTTCAAAGAAATGTAATGAACAGTTGGCCCTAAACTCAGGATGACAATGTAGAATTTTTATTTCTTATATCAGATTTTCTTTACAAATCAATAGAAAGTTGTGAAGATAGTTTAAAACACTTAAGAAAAGTTAAACTCTGTCTCAAGAGATTGTGTGCAGCTTGTGATGGATTGTTGCTATTCCAAAAGTTACTGAGGCATAGTCTTTACAAGATACAGTTTTGCCTTCATACAAATGCTTCCCTTTATCTCCATTTATGTTTAACTACTGCATATCCATCAAGCATATGCTTTTTCAACTATATCAAAGCAGAATTGACCATTACGTAATCATTATTTATAATTATTTATTTATTGGCATATGAGTTCCAAAATATAAGTGTTACAAACCACTGATAGGATAAGCCAACGCTTAATGTTCCTCTTGCCTATAATTTCAAGTAGCATTGACCTGGCACCAGAGCATGTTTGGTGTGTTATCCTGTTTCTGGCTCTTCCTGCTTGTGGTATAATAGTTCTGCTGTTCCAGTGCACCTGTGTCTTACTATTTCTGTTGTTCCAGTTTCCTTGAAAGGTGTGGTGGTGTAATAGTTATGCTATTCCATTACAGCTACCTCTGAATCTCTATTGTTTCAGTTTGCTCTTGTGATGTTACAATTCAACTTTTCCTGCATTCAGAATTTCTCAGTCCAGCTGTTGGAGGTTATACTAAGTACTGCATCCTGGGAATTCCCTCCAACCAAAGTCCACTGCCCCATGCAGAGGTGAAGACAGGAAGGTCATTAGACTTTGTGTCTTTGGATTGATTCACAAGTACAAAACCCGCTGTGGCAAGAGGATTCACAATTCAGTTCTTCATTGACATAACAATGAGCATGAGTGGAGGATCCCTGCAGGCAGGGGAGTTAACCCCTCCACAAGAAAGCGTAGTATCCCTAAGTGAATCACAGACCAGCAGTCTCAAAAGGAGAAGGGCATTAGGGACGAGTCTTGTAAGTTTGGGGTGGAAAAGACTCAGGCACTGTCGGATCTCAGTACAGCAAGGTAACCCTATGTTATTTCCAGGGGTTGGAATATCTGCATTAAGGTAGTGAGATTTGCTTCTGGATTCCTATTGTGTTCAAAGGAGGGTAACTATGCACTGAAGTTATTGTATGTATTGAACAAGTATCCACCTCAAGTGAATGATGTGTGAAGTTCCTATTCTGTGTGCATATGTAAATAAACTGATCCTGTTATAAGGAAGAACCCCTTGCGCCCTTTATTTAAAGTGGTAAAGGTACAGACACTACTCCTAATGTAAACAGCGTCTATGATCCTGAGATGTCCGAGTGAGCTGTGGCTAATCTTGACCCGTGGATGCATGTGAAGGCATCATGAGTTGAAAATAGCATTGCAAGTGTTTTTAAAGTGATACTAAAACCTGTAAAAATTGTGCTTTCTACACATTTCAACACACATCTATTTTTCCTTGTTCTACAATGTCATTTGTATATTAATGTTAAAATATTATTGATAGGCAAGACTGATAATAAGAAAAGATAATGTTACCAGTTTGTTATTTTTCATTTTGCAGGAGTTTTCGATTCCACTGATTTATCAATGTCCTTTTTTCAACAGGAAAACTACTAAAACTGTGGCTAAATGACTGGGTCAACTCCATGGGGAATATGTTTTTGCCAACCTAATTCAGGCAAACACTTTCAGTTTGAAAAAATGGTGATATCAATATGTTGCTGACATTTCTCAAGTATTAACAGGTCGAAAAACTTTTCTACTTTTATAAATATCTCCCAAATACCAACAAATATCAGCCACTATACCAATAAAATAGTACAGGAAAACAAACCCTCAATCAAATCATTAGAAGGTATGCATAGGGCCTTGTAGTATACATTTGTTTGTCCATCATTAATGGAATTTGCTTATTCTTTATCTAGTATGTACATCTCCATTTTATTGACTTATTTAGTAAGTATAATCATTTAAACACATGACAAAATCTTACTACATACATAACACTTACTAACTAGTCATTCTTCTATTCCCAATTTATTTCAACCATCTCTGAGTAGGATTCATGTACATAGACCCACTGTTTTGTTTAATTATTGTATTCAAAGATAAAAAAGGAAGAAGAAATTTTTCCATTTGTGGTTTTATGTTTTAAATGGTTTCATCCTAAACTATTTACTATGCAAAAAATCTTGTCAGAACCAGCATATGAAAATACTTTCACTCCTTATTTAAAGCCACTCTATATACCCACTTGAATGTTCTTTGTATTATAGCTATCCCATTATACCAGCCAATGTTTCTAATAGGTTCACTTTCACTTAGTGTTTTCAACATAGCAAAACTCATTTATTTAACAGTGTGACATGTCTGACCATTGGGAATATATTTAACTTAAGCTATCCAATTACCTTAAAGATAACTGGGACAAAAACTCCAACATCACTTTTCTTTCTTATTTGGAATTATCACAATCCTGCTTAGAAAGCAATCAAATGAAAGTGCTTCTCATCTTTATAATAAAAATGGTAATTTTACTATATGAAAGTGGCTAAAATTAGAGCCTATCTATTGCAGCACTTCATGCATTTTCTTGCATATATAACAAATAGTTGGAAAGATTAATCTGGCTGGAAAAAGGAAACAGCCTTGTAATTGTATCAGGCACCACTATTTACCTGACGAAAATTATTTTCTTGCCTAGGCCTCATCTGTTTGACTGAACATGAATGTCATAACCCCAATTGACTGGAACTGTCAAGGTGTCCTATTGAACGAAGCAGATAGAGTTAGTATACTCAGGGGAAAATACTGACATTGTTCAGCAAGAGAAATGGAATGGAGTTTCTGATCTGTTAGTAAATGAGCAGCTTTCACAAAGTGGCTAATTATAAAATAATTTGTGTTAATTTAGTCCTTGTATTGAATTATTAAGATTGTATGCAACATTTTCTTTTTTACCGGCTGGCAACATGCTTCTGCTAGTTCTGATTTTCAGTTAGAGGAAGGAATACAACAGTTCAGTTGCTTAGAAAATTATCAAAAAAGGAGAGTTTTCTTAATTTATTTTAACAGGTTCATCAACCATTTACTTAAGACTATTTGGATTCGATTTTTCTAGATTATTATTAAAATAGCATATTATAATTAACATATTATGAAAATGTTTATACTCGCAGAAAATGAAGAAAAATATCACATTGAATACCACTGTAACAATTTAGATATGCTTATTGAATGCCTCATATGTAGAAGCTTATAGTAAAATGCTTGTAGTTACAAATTTCCTACAATCCTCAGTGAATCCTCTTGGACAATGGTTCTCAACCTTTTTTAGCTGTGACCCTTTATCCGCGACAATATTAAAGTTGCGACTGTGACAATATTCACACAATCATATGGGAACATTGTCGCAGTCATGACTTCGCTATAGAATATATTATCGCTACTTTACTATAAAAAATATTGCTGCGGTTGCAACTTTAAAATTGTATAAAAAATCCGTAACAATCCCGAGGGGTGTTAGGCAACCCCTGTCAAATTTTGATTCCACCCCAAAAGGCGTCAGGACCCCCAGGTAGAGAAACTCCGCTCTAGGAGATAGTAACCCTCATCACCCCTGGGAACGATGATTGTGGTAGAATGGAGTTATGATGAACTCTAAACTTTACACTGAGGGGGTAATTCAGGAACGAACCAAATACCCTTGTGAAGCTTCTCATCACTTCGCCAACATGGGTACGCACTCACTGGTCTCCTGCACTTGGAGATCAGTGAACACTTTAAAGGTACTTCGACTCACCTTACGACCACTTGAGTCACCTCGCCGAAGTACCTTTAAAGCGTTCGCTGATCTCAGAGTGTAGAAGACCAGTGAGCGCTTACCCGTTTCGGAGAAGTGCTGAGAAGCTTCACAAGGGTACTTCGATCGTTCCTGAATTACCCCCTGATCCTCAGTGGGCAAAGGGGTTGGAGTGAGAGGACACCCTGTCCATACTCTACACCTGTAGGATTTATGGAGTCAAACCCTATCCTATTTATAATATTAACTCAATTGACTCATTAGGGAATAGAGAGAGGAGGTCCTATGATAAACCCATGAGCACAATGCAATGTAACTAATGGACAGTGGTGAGTTGAACAGTGCAAATGAGTACCTGACTGGAGAAACAAGCAATGTTCATTGTAACATGTATATAAAGGGACATATAAAAGGTAATGCATGTTTGAGGCAAATTGATACCCTGATACCATACAGTATGTATATACTTATTTGGTATTTGGTATTTATCCATCTATCCCTAAAGCCATTGGGGATCACAATAATTTACCAAGAAATAGTAGGTCAGAAATAGTTCTAGATAAAATGAAGACAAAATCAAAATTACACAAACTGGTCAGGACCTTATTTTTTTAAATTATTATTTATTCATTCTTCTATAGCACTATTATTTTACACAGCGCTTTACAGGGATCATCATTCACTTCAGTCCCTGCCCCATGGAGCTTACAGTCTAGTTTCCCTATTTTTGTCACACACACACGCACACACACAGATGTATGGTTTTTTTTTTTGGATTGTGGGAAGAAACTGGAGTGCCCAGAGGAAACCCATGCAAGTGCGGGGAGAACATACAACCTCAATGCATATGAAGTCCAGGGTGGAATTGAACCCAGGACCTCAGTGCTGCAAGGCAGCAGTGCTAACATCAATAATGTAACATCACTTGCACTGCTGCTGATGCACAAAACTTCACTTAGCTCCAACACACTGCTCACTTAGTTACAAAACATTTATTTCATTAGCACAGCCTAAATTAGTATTAGTTTTGAGGTGAGAGGTACACTTTGAATAATACATAGAAATACAAAGGTAGAAGGTAACTAAAAATGAATTAAACTGAGCTGTATTATAATTATGAATGCAAAAAAAAATAGTCTAAGTTCTTATAAATGCAGTCAATAATTTAATGCTAGCATGTATTATAGAGAAAGAGGCAAAAACCTGAAAAGGTCATTTACATTTAGAGGAAAAATGATTTTGGTTATTGCTGCAGTCTATGATGTGCACCACTTGTATGGGATGTAGAAAATGTCAGCTTTTTAGAAACAATGTATTGACCTTTATTTCAAGAGACAATTGTAACCTAACAAAATGTTAATTTAAGTAATGGAATGAATTATAAAAGAGAAATTGAAATGGACATATATTGCTTGCTTTTAGGAAGTTCACAAGTTCATTTGGTCATTCATTATGTTAAAAATGAAAAAGAATTAGTCAACTAGCAATTAAATTCCATTTTTTTTAATTCCATATTTAAGATGTATCTCAGTACTTTAATGGTTTGAATTGCATATAAATAATGGTTGGTTTGGTGATCGTTTCTCTCAGAATGGAGAATTGTTTTTGTCAGACTACTATTTGGTAATCCTCCTGCATTCTTTACTAAAGTATAAAATAAAAGGACTTTCTATCATTTATAAATACAGTATTTACAGTAGCAAAGACTGGGACAGTTATTAGGGACTTCCACACTATTTCGTGCACTTTTTACTCATGAGACACTCACTGAATCATACAGAGATGGGAAGTCATCCTCCAAATACATACAAATATAAAAGTGTATTTTCATGCAATGTATTTCACTTCAGAGTCTTAGGCTCAGTACTTTTTTTTCCAATGGAAAGGTAGCCATACTTTACATTAGTAGTATGGGGAAAGGTAGCCATACTTTACA
>WMED01022772.1:0-11595 GCA_019650415.1 Pipa parva | reverse complement strand
GAGGACATGCCTCAAACAAATTAAAACATTACTGTTTCTTTTAACAAGGCTCACTGATTTAACAGTAACAAACTTTATTTAAAGTAGGCTAACATAAACCTATGTTGCATACACTTCATTGAATTTCAAGCTTCACAAGTTAGTATTAAGCTAGTACTCGGGTCAGGTTGGTACTGTTGGTACTTGGGTCAGGTAAAAAAAAATTTAGTCAGCAGCAAATCTATTTTGGACTCATAATACCAAATTTTATTAAAATCGGCTGAATTTTATGGAAGATATGATTAAAAATGTTTTGGTGTGTTTTTTTAAGACTCACAGTGTATACTGTATATATACAGCATGTTCTTGTACAATGGTCATGCACACTTATGCTCAGTAGTTACATTTTAGTTTTCCATTCAACTACCTGTAGTAAATAGGTAAACTTTTGCCCCTGTTACCTTAATTGACCTCTGAAGCAAATATAATATTCTTGTTAAATCTCTCCTGATTTTTAGGTGCTTTAGGCAAGTCACTGTGCTTTGGGTAAGTTGGGGCATAGCTAGCAGTAGGTGGTATTATGCCAGTATTATAGTATCTATGGTCGTGATTGTAACAGGACAAACATTTACATTTACTGGAGAAACATAAACTAAACAATAGTTTTTATTGTCATCTTAGTCTGGAGGACGTATTCTGGATTTTATTTTTCTGTATCCAGTTATAGGAAATGGTTCATCTCCATGGGTAGTATAATCCTTACTGCTAGCATTATTATTTCACTAGCATTCTAATGGAATATATGTGCTACATTTAAAGGGGCACTATAGTGCTGATATAACTGCACACATACATTTAAAACTCCTTTATACTAAGCCAGTTGCTGACACTAATAGTTATAAAAAATGTTTAGGGAAGAAATACTACTTGCCGTTTGTTTCCCATAATTAGTTTTCCTGAGAGCTGACATTTTCCTCCCCTCCCCCTCCTCTTTCTGTTCTGCAAGTCAGGCAACATGAGAAGAAAAGCTACCTGACTGCTATTGGTTAAGCAGTGTGGTGACCTTTTAAATTAAGCTTGTTTACAGGAGATCACAGAGGGAAAGATAACTTGTACTCATGTTCTAAGTAGCAAGTAGGGTACCTTTTTCATGGAAAACTGGCCAGTACACATCACACACACATTTCCTGGTGCGGGAGTTTATCAGTGCTGCCAACTCTATCATTCAGCGTCACATGAAACAACTATTGGGGAGAAACACTGCTCACTAAGATATAGTACTGCATACAGTATGTAAAGATGTAATCCGACTATAGTTCCCCTTTAACTTTCTGCATATAAAAATAAAGGCAAAAGATAAAGTCATGTTAAAAACTGTTGTTAATTGCCAAAACATACTTATTATCTTATCTTCAGAATGTTGTATCTTGTACTTTGATATTTAATGACAGGTTTTTTTTTCATTTTATCAGTGTTTAGCAAAATACGTATTTCCAATACTAACCTTAGTTATAGCATAGCTATAAAAGTCCTTGGAGGCTTGTCCCCTCTCTCACAACACCATTTGATGCTGCCAAAACAACACCTACCATGTGCTGCAACACAAAATGCTGGTTAATTGCTGGGTCTGTCATTGGGGGATTGTTGGCTGTACTTGGTGGAATTCTTTTTCCTGTGGGAGACGTGATCATTGGCAATGAAATAAATAAGGTATATTAGATCTGTTAATGTCTGTTTTATATCATTTGCTGATTGCTTTAATTACTGTTATGTATCTAATAGTGAAAAGTCTGTTGTCAGTGGAATGCTTTCCGTCACTGCTTAAACACCATTTCTTCTAATTTAATATTCATGAAATCCAGGTTTATGCTGAGTTATTCACTTTTGTAAAGTAAATAGTTTGTAACTATTGTATAAAAACATCTTAAAAGGGAGTCTGACACTGAGCAGGCCTACACCGGTGATGATAATAGCACTGCAGTGCCAATGGAAGACTTGGTCACTGATTTGCTTGTATTGAACCCTATGATCGGTGCAGGCCTTGCTAAATGTCAGATTCACTTTATAAAGGCATTACTGAAAAACTTCTCTTTCGCAGTTATCATAAACTCTGCTGATTAAAATGTTCAGTGCGCCTGCAGTTGATTAAATAAGCACAATGCAAAGTTCAGTCTGATGTAAGGTAGTGCACTTTGCAGGGTCAAAGGGTCTAGTCGAACTGGTATTAAATTGTTTTTTTAAGGCTAGATTCACACAAGGCTTACATTTTCTGCATATTTAAAAAAACACACTTAGAAAAAAACACTGGCGGATTTCAGTCCGGCGCATTTTCTAGATGCGCACTTCTATTGTACTTACCCAATATAGGGGGGAATTCACCATAGTGCGAAGTGAGGTCCGGATCCTGCATGCGGATATCAGCGAACGCTTTAAAGTCATTCCAGTCTTGGCGAGGCGACTCAAGTGGTTGCGAGGTGAGGCGAATCTTGAGGATTTGACTCCAGTAGCTTTAAGGCATTCACCGATGTCTGCATGTAGGACAGAAATGAGCTCGTAACAATTTTGGCGAGGTGAATCAAATGATCGCGAGGTGACTTCGGACTTTGCTGAATTACTTAAAGTGAATGCAGAATTTGTTGCAATTTATGTAGCTGTTCTTCAAGTAATACTTTTTAACAGAATATGAAAAAAATGATTGCTGTTTCTTATGATAATTCATGCATATTGCTGATATATTGTCATTAATATATATATATATATATATGTATTGGTGGAATTTTCTCCTTTAAACACATCCACTTGCCTTCAAGTTCACTATTGCCACTATTCTTCTAACAATGCTCAGAATTTACAATTTGCTTGATTGCATTGAGACTAATTTATTTGCTGGCATATAAGACGACTGGACATATAAGACGACCCCTAACTTTTCCAGTTAAAATATAGAGTTTGGGATATACTCGCCATATAAGACTACCCCTCTTCCAAGGCAAATCCTGCTTGGATTGTTCAACTCTCCCTGCCTGCCCAGCCCTCCCTGTCTCCCATATTATCACAGCACCATCACACTGTGCTGCCCCTACAAGCCCTACCCTCTGAAGGAGGGGGGCGCTATCTTAGTGCTCGCCCCCTCCTTTTCTCTCTCCCTACCTAGCTCCTCTGTTGCTCAGCTGTCTGTGCTGAGCGTTATAGCGTTTTCTCTCCCCAGCAATGATTAAACTTCCTGTCGCTCACAGGAAGTTATATCAATGCTGGGGGAGGAGTGCTGTAGCGTTCAGCACAGACAACCGGGCAACGGAGGAGCTAGGTAAGGAGAAAAAAAAAGTGATACCCGGCGTATAAGACGACCCTTGACTTTTCAGTTGATTTTCAGGGGTTAAAAAGTAGTCTTATACGCCAGCAAATACAGTATGTACAATTGATCTCACTACAAAATGTCCAAACGGGTGCAAGTTAATTTTTCCATATAAATTCACTCATTTATAAAATCCACAATCTAAATTTTGAGTGAGGAAAGCCTAAGGTTTGCAATGCTTGACAGAATTAGACAGACTAAGGGGGTTATTGACTAAAGTCCTTTATATTGTCACATAAAGGCGTGAATTTGCCAGCTACCAATGGTACCACATTCACACTAGACTGCTACTGACTCAGTCATGACTTCTCTATGAGAATATTGTCACATCATGGATTTGCTATAGGAATAATGTCACGATCATAACTTTACTATTGTCATGGTCGCGACTTCACTATGGGAATCTGCTGTTTAGTCAATAAGAAATAGAGAATCAGGGCGTAGCCACCCAAAGTAATGAGAAATCACTTCCGCAGTCGAGTTTTCACTTTAGTCAATAACCCCCTCAATAAAATACTTTCCAGCTTGTTTGGTGGGTGGTAATAGAGTAAAGCAATAAACAATGTAGGGAAAGCTATGTGCAAGCATTGTATTTTATAAGGGGGATATTTACAAAAGTTGAAAAGTTTTTCAGCTTGGAAAGTTTGTATAATATAGACAGTATATCAATATCGTCATTTTATCTGATTTATAAAATAGATTTTTAACAGATAAATATTTATTGTTTTCAATATCGATGATTTTTTATTAGTCCTTTGTAAATCAGCAGAATTGGAAATTTCACTGAATAGAAAAATGGTGTCAAAAAGCACCGAAAAGCATCAAAAAATGTTGAACTGAATCGAAAGGATTCAAATGAATTTAATAAAATTCTCCCAAATTTTTTGGGGCAAAATTTATTAAACTCGGAAAAGCCCGTTTTGGCTTTTCTGAGTTTAATCAGGCGAACACCCATAAGTTTCTTGTGGTAAGTATCACAATATTTGTTGTGATTGATACTTACAGCAAGAAACGTCCAGGTGTTCGCCAATTAATAAACTTGGAAATGTGAAAACAAGCTTTTCCGAGATTAATAAATTTAGCCCTTAAAATTAGACTTAAAAAAAAAAATTACAAAATTCAGTTTAGCATATACAGTATAATCCTGCAGTTACAAGAGTTTTTTTTTTTCCCCTAAGATAAATTATTGCATTTCCCCTCATGGTCCAGTCACCAGTAATGAGATCAGAAAATTGTGTTTTTCTGCAAAATCTAAACTAGCTATTGGCCTTTATGGAAGATTTGCCTTAGGATCAGCACGTAGTTTGTTTTCCAATGGTTGAAGTTGCTGGACTTGATGTCTTCTTTTAACCCTTTCTAATATGTTCCTAAATTATAACAGGAAGCAGTAATTGAAGAAGGAACCATTGCATATGAAAACTGGATTGAGACAGGAAGTCCAGTCTACAGATATTTTTGGATTTTTCATGTCAAAAATCCTGATGAAATACTGAAAGGAGGAAAACCAGTACTTGAGCAAAAGGGACCATATACCTATCTGTAGGTATATTTTTTCTATATTGATGTTTTGTATTGCATTTAATAATTGGAATTGGAATTGTTTTACTTTGTACTAAGATAAATATTATGTAGAATGTTTTAAATTGCCTAGGGTTTTGATTCAGGTCTTATTATCTCAACAATCCAAATTTGCGCCACAAATTTGCTACACCTGGCAAAATTCACAGTTTGATGAATAACCTCAATCTTTTCTTTTGACAATATTTGATATTTTTGGTTGACCATTTGAAGCTAAACGATGTTAAATAAACACTGTATTTATATAATGATTTAATGCAAAAGGGCATCAAATATGACTAATATATAAGTATAGCAGTTCTAAAAATTTCTTCAGTCTCTACATTGGAAGACGAAGATGTTGAAATTCAGAACATCTATAGAAGGAACATAGCAGGAAGTGTACAGGCGTTTTACAGCTAAAGATGAAACTGCATTGAAAAGTGGCAGGTTCATTATAATTTTAATTGCATTTGATTACAGCTGAACCATAAAACTATGCATCATCAATGTGATGTTGAGGTGAACTTAGAAAACTGGCAAAAGCAATAGATTTACAAAGCTGTCCAAATATCTGTGATAATTATACTGCTAATCAAATTATCTCAATCATAGCAATTAATCTATGTTACAGTTAAGTCTTTTAACTGTTTAAACATTAGGTAACCACGAAATAGCAAATGTACTGCTAATGTTAATGCTGTACACTTCTCCAGCATTTAAAGGCAGTGCATTGGCTTAGTGGTTGCAGCACTGGGTTCTGGGTTCAATTCCACCCTGGACTTCATCTGCATGGAGTTTGTATGTTCTCCCACAATCCATGTGTCTTTCTATGTGTGTGAATGGATAAGAAAACTAGATTGTAAACTCCATGGGGCAGGGACTGAAGTGCATGATGAATTTCTGTAAAGCGCTGCGTAATATAGTAGCACTATATAAATGAATACATACATACCTGTATGCTTTATACAGGTCTGAAAATATTTCAGTACAGCCTTGCACACTGTGTTTTCCATAGATGTCCCTCTTTAAAAGGGAATGTTGGGAGGTAGGAGTATAGTCATCACTATGATTGTACCCTGATTGATATCCAAATAATCCCTCGGCATGATATCATCCCTGATATCATTCTAGATTTACTAAGATTCATTTCATTCTGCTTCACTGTCAACTTTCATTTTCCTGTACTTTTCCATCCCCCATAATTTATAAAGGATTAATCTTTTTTTTCCTATTGGAAAATATCATTACCGATAAATATTAATCAGTTGAAAATGGCATTTTGCAGTGTTTTTTTTTTTTTTATTCCATTTCATATCATTATTGATATCTGCATGGAGAGGAAATCTTGTTTTGACTGTGACTAAGTGACAGGACCAACTTCTTAGGTAATAATGGTTTAGGCTAATCTGAAACAGGTGATCATTTTTAAGTGATAAAATTGGCTTTGAAATAGGCAAAAGAAGGCAATATTGATAAAATAAGTAGTCAATAAAATCATTCGACTTTAGTAAATATATGTAGATTTACCTATGAATTGAGTTTAAGGTGCATCAGAAAATATCCTTTGAAAGATTGCTCTAGTCTAGCAGTTGTGGTTGTTGTATTTGCATGTTTGGCGACCTGCAAATGCTTTTTAATGACGCGCAACATTTTTTCTACAGATTAACAGATTTGATAATCAGCCTCTGAAATTAAGATGACCCCTGCTGGTCAATAAATGGTTCCATTCACATTCTTTCACTGAGGCTGTAAATGTTTTTTAGTTTTTACATTGTTATGGTTACCCTAAATACAAGCTATAAGAAAATCATTCATTTGAAGTTAAGGCTGAGTTTGCAGATGCGCAGCGCATCATACACTCCTGTGAAAAAAAAATACACTCCGGCGTACTTTACAATTGTACTTACCGGCGACAGTGTGAACATTCTCTCGTCGTTCACATCACTTCCTGTGTGTCACATTTTGGGCGCGGCATACATACGCCAGCCAAAATGTGACACACAGCGTTCTAGACCCAGCGTATGCGCATCATACGCTCGTGTGTCCGGAACTAGGTAAGTATCATCAGCTTTTTTTATTTTACACAAGTGTATGATGCATCGTGAATTATACGCCAATGTGACCCCAGCCTAAATTCTAGGTTGGGAAAAGTTGAAAAGTCACTAAAACTTAATGACAATAATAAAAAAGCACACAGTAGTTTCGTATAAGCAGAGAATAAAATTCAAAATATAAAAAAAGAATTTTTACTTACGCCCGCTAATCCTGTTATATATACACAGTAGATACAATTTCCAAACTGAATATTTTCAGTAATCGGAATGTTTTATAAAAGACCCAGAGAAAATTCCCAGTGGGTTAAGGTATAAATGGGCTCTCCTGGAGTTTCAAACTGCACCATCATGGAATATTTATTAGGGTAGGATAAGCAGGTAGGGGTTTGGAGAAAATAAAAACAAGTAGGATACAATTAAATAATAAAAGACTAAAGAGGCAAATAAAGAGAAAACAAAAAAATATATATTTTGTTTAGTGGGCCCCTGACCTCATTTCCTGGTGGGTACATGATCTCTTGTTTCCTGGAAAGCCCCTGATTTCTTGTTTCTCACCGGTCAATTGTTTCCCAGTGTGCCCCTTATTCCTTGCTCCCCGGTGAGCCCCTGATCTCTTGTTTCCCAGTGGACCCCAAATCTTTCTTTTCCAGTGGGCCCCTGATCTCTTGTTTCCTGGAAGGCCCCAGCACTCTATAACTTCGATTTGCAATAGACATGCAAAAAGGAATTCACAATGCATGTGTTTAATAACTGAATGTAAATGTAAAACTAAAAGGTGTATGTACATACTCTCAGCCAGATAAAAACAGAATGTGTTTAGATACAGATATACTGTACAAATGTAAAATTTTAAGCTGCATTCATTTGTCATTTTTTAACAAATTTTAAAGGAAAGTCAAAACATTTGAGACACAAGAATTTTTCTTATTTTTCAGAGACATACAGGTTACATATGTTAAATATTGTTTCACTGTGCTTAGAAAATCAATGTATATTCATATAATAATGGTCACTAATTGAACTCGTCACTCCTCTCTTCATAGAGTACGATATCTACCTAAAGAGAACATTACACAGCACATGAATAATACCGTCTCTTATTGGCAGCCGAATGGAGCTATTTTTAAAAGAGATTTATCAGTTGGGTCAGAAGAAGATAAATACACTGTGCTAAACCTTGCTGTTGCTGTAAGTAAACCCTGCAGGGTAGACCCCATGGATCAAATGTATAATAGCTCCAGCTGTGTTTTTTTCCAAATTGTTTTAAACAATTTTCAGCATCAGAAACAAATAAAATCACTCACAAGGGACATTATATTTTAAACAAAAAAGGCAGAAACAGTATACATAATGTGAAGGTAGTGTAACTAAACCAAATTTAATATAACTTTATCACAAAAATGTTTCTCAAATGAGGAAAGGGATCATTTGGCCCGAAACATGCTGTGATAAAGTCATATTAAATTTGGTGTAGTTACACTACCTTCACGTTATGTATACTGTTCCTGCCTTTTTTGTCTGAAGTTTGATTGGTGTACTGGTGGATATACTTGGAAACGGTGTGTTTGTATTATAGTCACAGAGCTGGGACTCCTTTTTTCATTGATATTATATTTTATGCTGGACTCCTGCTATTATCTCTGAGGTCTAAACTAACTTGTAGATGAGAAAAAAGGCTGCCCTAATATATACTCTACTTACATTTCCTTTGAAATGCAGCTGTTTTCATAAAATAATCTGCATGAATCCATTTTTAAGCATCAGAAGCTGTAAGTTATAAAATAATAAATAGTATTAAAAGCTGTATATGAAATTTGTATTTCTGCACTAGTTAGAACAGGGGTCGGCAACCTATGGCTCTTGAGTCAGATATGGCTTTTTTGATGTCCGTATCTGGCTCTTTCACTGGAATGAGTGCTGCAAGCACCGCTTGTTACAGTGTGCCGACAAGTGCTGTAGAGAGAGAGCTCTCTCAGCGCTTCCAGATTGCTAGCCAATCTGGAGCCGCTGACGTCACCGGCTTCTTGGTTGCTAGCCAATCAGGAGCCGCTGACTTCACCACGAGTCCAAATTGCTAGCCAATATGACGTTAGCAGCTCCGGATTCAAAAGGGCTGTGGGAGCCGCACATATATGGCTCCCTCATCCCAAAAGGTTGCCGACCCCTGACTTAGATGCATACATTTGTAAAGAGAGGACAATAGCATTTGATAACCATTATTCTTTGCTTCTGTTTTAGGCTGCACCTGCAATGTTCTCATCTATGCAAGGTCTCCTTAATGTCTTTATTAAATCTTCAAATTCCTCACTGTTCCAAGTCAGAAGTGTTAAGGAGCTCTTGTGGGGCTACCCAGATCCATTTTTAGAAAAAATCCCAATTCCTTTCCTTGATAATATCACTGGTGTTTTCTATCCGGTACGTATGAGTTTGCAGAACAGGTGATCATTAATGCAGATGATTTTACAGTCTCTCAGTCATTGCCAGTTGATATGTTATAGGTAATGAATCCTGCACTATTATCATTACTGGGGACAACAGCACATAAAAAACTTACCATGGTTCATTCTACAGTATTTTCCGGACTATAAGGCGCACCGGACTATAAGGCGCACTTTCTATGAGCACCTTTTAAGCAATCTTGGTTCATATATAAGGCGCACCGGACTATAAGGCGCAGCACATTACCAGTAAACAAACCATAGCTCAGACCGCAAGTCAAATTTTATTCAACTTACATCGGGTTCAGATATAAGGCGCACCGGACTATAAGGCGCACTTTCTATTTCTGAGAAATTCTCAGCATTTTAAGTGTGCCTTATAGTCCGGAAAATACTGTATTTTAGAGGATTGTTGACATTTGTCAACAATCCTCTAAAATATAAATACAATAAATCTCTAACCTAAATTAACAAGTTAAATAAATCAGTGAAACCAATGGAAGAATTAACCCAGTGTCTGCACACCCCTTAGGTCAGGCATGTCAAACTCGGTACCCAGAGGGCCACATGAGAAACAAGAGGTTGTTGCGAGGGCCACACACAGCAGCTAATGTCACACACACTCTTATAATCAGAGTTTTTTGAAGAAAATGATCTGTTTACAAACTTTGCAAGTTCAATGGGTGATGGCTGCTCAAATCCTGAGTAAAGTGAAAACGTACCGGCAGTGTAAAGTATACACGGGTGCTCAGGAGAAGGATGATCCCAAATCCAGTAGCGTTGTGCACAATAAACAAAGGGTCTCCGGCACTCCAGGTAGATAATACAAAAAATATTTATTAATTCCAATTAAAAGTCCATATAGGTATCATGAAATAAAAAGGTAGGTGGCACCTACGCGTTTTGCGCCGCAGCGCTTAATCATGGTGTAAATCACAAATGAGGAGGAGGTAATTTATAGGAAGGATCATCAGGGTGGCGAAACCCGCATATAAAATAACGGTATATAAGCAATTACAGGGGCACACGGTACAATACTAAAAGCAAAGGATAAACAACTTACTTCATGCGCATCATGAAGTTATTGCAGTGGATAAATATAGCAGCGACATTAATACGGCAGTGGAAACTAAGGGTTAACCACGATAGAAAGTATGCTGTCGGACTTTGAAAAACTTTATTGGCTGCTGAACAAAAGAGTCGATAGGAGCGCTGTGGATGTAAAAACATCAGAAAAATGATTGTAGACGGTAGACAGGTAGACTGTAGTTTGAGACTTTTCTGCGGGCCGCAGATATGCCTGTAAAGGGCCACATGTTTGACATGCCTGCCTTAGGTAATAAACATTTGGAAAAACAAAAAAAACACTTAAACAGAATACAAATTCAAAAGCACAGCTTTGACTCTTCAATGCAAAGAACAATATCACAGTGAGTGTTACCAGTTCTTAAAACATAGTTCCCACTGGTTATTTACTTAGGGCTGCCTCCATCTTTCTTGGGTTACCTCATGTTTCTGTGCAGACTCTTAGGGGCAGGAACTTAAATACAAGGATCCTTGTTAACCTCACAAGGACTCTCAGAACCAGCTTCTGCCTCAGCCCGCACTTTTCCCTTCTTAATTTTTGTCATTAGGTAAATGTAAATTGAATGACAGGATTACAATCATTAACTTTAACCCATAAGGCTTTAAGATAAATTACTTTCTGTCTACCTGTAAAACAAACAAAACATTAGAGTGTCAGCTCTTCAAGTTTGCCTTCAAAACAGAGTCAAAATGTAGAAAAGTGAATCCATTCCTCTGTCCCCATTCTGCTTGTGTGTCTAATACACTGTTACTTTATGTCTGTGCAGGAGTATTCAGCATAAATGTCAGTAGAACTATTCTAGTTCACATATATGAAGTAAATAAATGTAAATACAAGTCATGTGCACTCAATGCTTGTATAGATCAATATATATATATATATATATATATATATATATATATATATATATATTCAAAGAAAATGGATGGAAAACACAATCCTACACTCAACCTATTAATGGTCTGGCAGCAACAAACTAGTAACACTTGGGGAATGCAAACAACAGCATTCATAACTAAGGGGCTAATTCACCATTGTGCGTAGTGAGTTGCGAAGCCTTCAGCTCACTTCGCACATGGGGGGAATTCACCATTGTCCGAAGTAGTGCGAACAGTTCGGGCG